>OY748292.1:13891515-14097482 GCA_963556515.1 Nudaria mundana
TAATTTTCTTCTTGTATTATATGTAATTTTGTATGTGTACGTGTTTACACTTTCCTCTTCTCTCTTTAGTATTATTTATCTCCTCTATACCTCTAAGGTCTGCTGGAAGAAAAGCCATTACTGGCTTAAGCACGCCTTTGTACATATTGTTATTGTTTGTTTTGTGTTTTGTAAATCTGTACAATAAAGAATAAAAAATAAAAAAAATAAAAACATTCATTGCTATGCAGATGACAGCACACTGCACGGGAGTTACTCGGTTCGTCCGACGGCGGGGCGATCTGAGATTGAGGAGGAGAGACGACGACTCGTGGCTGATCTCGACCGTAACCTCGACAGTATCTCCCAATGGGGTGCCGAGAACTTGGTCGAGTTCAATGCCCGCAAACACAGGCGTGTGCATTTACAGCGAAAAAATCCCCTTTCCTTCCCCTACCCACTCTTCAGAATGCAACATTACCATGAAGGATAATCTAGACATCCTTGGCATACGTACGGTCGAGAGCTCAAAAACACTAAATTACATTCAGAGATGTATTGGGCTAGCTTCGCGAAACTAGGAATACTGAACAAGGTAAGCGATTCTTTACACCGCACCAGAGGTGTCTGCTGTACAAAACGCAGATTAGGACCCTGCGTCGAATACTGCTCTCACCTCTGGCACGCTCCGCGAAGTATTTGCTGGACGCACTCGACGCTATGCAGCGACGCGCTGTTCGCATTATAGATTGTCCGGAGGTAACGGAAGCCTTGAGCCGCGAGCCCACCGCCGAACAATTGCTTCCTTGGTCGCGTTCTACCGTATTTACCACGGCGAGTGTTCTGACGAGCTCTTCAATCTGATCCCACCCTCTCCCTTCCGATCCCAAACAACGCGTGCCGGGCAGAGATCTCACTCTCATACCGTGGAAACCGTCTTCGCGAGAACTGAGCGTTTTAAACGTTCGTTTCTCTGCCGAACGATGGTGGCTTGGAAACGCCCTGCCCGCGCACGTGTTTCCTCCAACATATAACCCTGGGTTCTTTAGCGAAGCGTGAAGAGGCACATTACTGGGTCGTCAAGTTGGGGTCACTCGCTATAGGTATTCCTGTGTACTGTGAGAGTTGCCCACAATCGCCAGACGTCGCCACAGCTTACCATCACGGCGGGTGGCGTCAATTTGTCGACCTAAATATAAAAAAAAACACGTTCAAATCGATTTCCTGACGTCTATGAGTTTGAAATTGAATGAGTTTTGTTTCTACCTTAATTTGGAGATTATTGGTATTGAGCCAATTAATAATTTTATTCAGAGCAGAGTTGATATCATCCTCGTAGGTAAACTTATTTTTGCATTTGACGACGAGTGTCGTGTCATCCGCAAACAGTACAGTTTTTGTGGTCAGTAACGTTAGGAAGGTCATTAATATATAGCAAGATAGAAATGGGCCCAGCTCACTACCTTGGGGAAACCCGAACATATTTTTCTGATAATTAGATCTGTAATTCACCTTCAGTTTTTTTGTTTTTGTCGATTTTTGTTATTTCCACACATTGATTTCTATCAGATAAGTAGCTTTTAATCCAGTCATTAGCTTTACCACGAATTCCATACTTGCTCAATTTGTGTAGTAAAATTTCGTGATGAACAAATTCAAAAGCCTTGCTCATATCAAGGAAAATGGCGGTCACTGGCATGTTTGCATCAATTGCTTCAGTAACTTCCTTGATAAGTTCAAAACAAGCCGATGATGTAGTACTGTTTTGACGTTTTTTAGAATACCCCTGTCAGAGACATAAGTATAAAGTCTGTTAAGCATGACTTTCTCAAATATTTTTGACAATACTGGAATTAAAGTTATAGGACGATAATTACCCAATTCCTTTTCGTCCCCTTTTTTGTATAATGGTTTTACAATGAATGGTTTTACAATAAATGGTTTTAAAAAGTTAAGGTTTGGCCTGTCTCATGATCTGATAGCGCGAGATAATGGACGTCGCCTCGGATATTTTGCTTGATGTTACTAGCATAGTAGCGTAGAAGCCCAATTGGTGATAATTGAAAAGAAGAAAGTATGGCAGGATTGGTTGGCAGCAAAAGCCAATCACGAGGATGTAACTACAGCAAAGAATTAATACAAGAGGTGTAAAAGGGTACCAAAAGAAGTTATTGCAAGAGAGAGAAAAAGAGCGAGATGAATTTGATAGGAGGTTACCTGACGACTTCCAGCAGAATATAAAGCTCTTCTGGAAGTCTGTACGTACAGCCAGAGGTACTATACATCTTCGCAACTGGACTAAGTCAGAAACCAGGATGGAAGTTCTCTGAATGGGGAGGAAAGTGTGTTAGAGCGGTGGAAAGAATATTTTGAAAGTTTATTTGAGAAAGAGAATTCGCAAGTTATAAACCCTATTTAGGGTATGGATGACAGTGAAGATCACAATGAAATCAGCGTGACAGAAATTATGAACGCATTGAGAAGTACGAAAGTAGGAAAAGCAGCTGGATGTGATAGGATTTCGGCCAAGATGCTAAAAGCGGGACAAGGCGTAGTAGTAAATCAGCTGTACTGCCTTTTTAACATTTGCTGGAGGAACGGCAGTGTACCAAGAGATTGGTACAATGCCGTCATTGTGCCGTTGTACAAAGGGAAAGGGTCACAGCGTGATTGCAAAAACTACCGCGGAATTAGCTTGCTCAGCATCGTCAGCAAATTGTATGCTAGGGTGTTGGTTGCAAGGGTGACGAATGAAACTCAGGAAAAGATGTGGGATGTTCAGGCAGGATTCAGGAAAGGAAGAGGATGCTTGGATCAGGTCTTCTCTTTACGCTGCATCACAGAGAAGTTCTTGGCGAAAAGCCAAAAACAGTCTACTGTGCTTTTGTAGACCTAGAGAAGGCCTATGACAGAGTGGTGAGGAGTGAACTGTGGCTAACATTGGCAATGTATGGACTGAGCAGCAAACTGATACAGGCGCTGAAATCTGCTGTTCTCTCTGAGACAGTCTTGATAATGCCTCGTTTAGAGGCGAAACAATTGTCGACGTTTTGTTGTCCTTTTGATTCTGCGAAAAATTAATGCTATTAATTAATGCTAAAAAGTTTTTTCTTAAAAAAATTTTTACTTACCATTGTTTTTAAAACAATATTAAAAAAGAAAATGGATAATCTACCTGAGTTTCTTGCTGGTATCTTCTCAGGAGAACCAACTTACCGAACCAGCGAAAGAATCATTTTCTAATGGTTATTTATGTACTTACTTAATTTAGTATTTTTATAATATTACTTGACAAAATTGTAAAATTATTTTGACATTCATATGTCATTGTGCTCTTTATGTGCCTAAACCAATGATATTACATATAAATAAAGAGGCTAAACTGAATAAATGAAATTGATTCTTTGATTGATTGATTGACCAAAAATTGCAATAATCTGTATTTATCTGGAAAATCTGGAAAAGTTATTATTGAGGATAACATATCGATCTAAAAAAGTTATCATAGGAATTTTGTCATCATTATTCCTTCAAAAAGCTGTCTACTGGCTGGCTGATCTTTTAAAAAAATTTAACATGAACATGCACATAAAATCTCCGACGCGGCAAATAACGTGCATTGACCAATTCACTAGTAACATACATACATACATACATACATACATACATAACATCACGCCTCTCTCCCAGCGGGGTAGGCAGAGATCACGGATTTCCACCTGCTACGATCCTGGCATACTTCTTTAGATTCCTCAACTTTCATTAATGTCTTTATGCATGCTCGCCGGTTTCTGGTACTTTTAACCTGGCCTTTATTTAGGACATCTGCGATTTGGTCGCAATATGTTCGCCTTGGTCGTCCCTTACTAGCTTGTCCATTCACACTCACTTCATGTATCTGTTTTGTCAATCTACTGTCATCCATCCTCTCTATATGTCCGAACCATCTAAGCATCCCTTTTTCCACCTTGGTTACTACATCTTCTAACATACCACAACGTTCTCTTATCACACTGTTTCTCATTTTGTCCATCAGAGTCACACCAGCTATACTTCTCAAACTTCTCATTTCAACCGCATTTATTCTGCTCTGATGCTTCTCCTGCCACACTCAACATTCACTACCATACATTAGTGTAGGGATAAGCACTCCTCGATGCACAGCTATCCTTGCCTTATGAGCGTGTCTCCGGTCTCTGGCTGTTCATAAAGCTATATAGTGCCCCATTCACCTGATTACCTGCCACAACTCTTCGCTCAATATCACTGTCATGCCTTCCATCTCTTGACAACTTACATCCTAAGTATACAAACTCTTCCACTTGTTCCACTCTTTCTCCTTCAATGACAATCGAACAGCTCGACATACTTTCTTCTCTTTCAAAAATCATTACTTTCGTCTTACTTACATTCACTTTCATTCCTTTCTTTTTCAAAGACTCGTTTAGCATACTAACCATCATCTGCAACTCCACCGCTGATGATGCAAGTATTACCTGGTCATCAGCATATAGAAGGCATTTGACGGTCAGTTCATTCATTCTCAACCCATACACACTTTCTTTTAACTCTTTTAAGCAGTTGTCAATGAATAGATTGAACAGCACAGGAGACGCCACACAACCCTGTCTAACACCTCTTTCAATGTTAAACCATTCTGTGTAAGCGCCGTTAATTCGGACACAAGCACTGGAATTCTCATAGAGTGATTTCAGCGCCTGTATCAGTTTGCTGCTCAGTCCATACATTGCCAATGTTAGCCACAGTTCACTCCTCACCACTCTGTCATAGGCCTTCTCTAGGTCTACAAAAGCACAGTAGACTGTTTTTGGCTTTTCGCCAAGAACTTCTCTGTGATGCAGCGTAAAGAGAAGACCTGATCCAAGCATCCTCTTCCTTTCCTGAATCCTGCCTGAACATCCCACATCTTTTCCTGAGTTTCATTCGTCACCCTTGCAACCAACACCCTAGCATACAATTTGCTGACGATGCTGAGCAAGCTAATTCCGCGGTAGTTTTTGCAATCACGCTGTGACCCTTTCCCTTTGTACAACGGCACAATGACGGCATTGTACCAATCTCTTGGTACACTGCCGTTCCTCCAGCAAATGTTAAAAAGGCAGTACAGCTGATTTACTACTACGCCTTGTCCCGCTTTTAGCATCTTGGCCGAAATCCTATCACATCCAGCTGCTTTTCCTACTTTCGTACTTCTCAATGCGTTCATAATTTCTGTCACGCTGATTTCATTGTGATCTTCACTGTCATCCATACCCTAAATAGGGTTTATAACTTGCGAATTCTCTTTCTCAAATAAACTTTCAAAATATTCTTTCCACCGCTCTAACACACTTTCCTCCCCATTCAGAGAACTTCCATCCTGGTTTCTGACTTAGTCCAGTTGCGAAGATGTATAGTACCTCTGGCTGTACGTACAGACTTCCAGAAGAGCTTTATATTCTGCTGGAAGTCGTCAGGTAACCTCCTATCAAATTCATCTCGCTCTTTTTCTCTCTCTTGCAATAACTTCTTTTGGTACCCTTTTACACCTCTTGTATTAATTCTTTGCTGTAGTTACATCCTCGTGATTGGCTTTTGCTGCCAACCAATCCTGCCATACTTTCTTCTTTTCAATTATCACCAATTGGGCTTCTACGCTACTATGCTAGTAACATCAAGCAAAATATCCGAGGCGACGTCCATTATCTCGCGCTATCAGATCATGAGACAGGCCAAACCTTAACTTTTTAAAACCATTTATTGTAAAACCATTCATTGTAAAACCATTATACAAAAAAGGGGACGAAAAGGAATTGGGTAATTATCGTCCTATAACTTTAATTCCAGTATTGTCAAAAATATTTGAGAAAGTCATGCTTAACAGACTTTATACTTATGTCTCTGACAGGGGTATTCTAAAAAACGTCAAAACAGTACTACATCATCGGCTTGTTTTGAACTTATCAAGGAAGTTACTGAAGCAATTGATGCAAACATGCCAGTGACCGCCATTTTCCTTGATATGAGCAAGGCTTTTGAATTTGTTCATCACGAAATTTTACTACACAAATTGAGCAAGTATGGAATTCGTGGTAAAGCTAATGACTGGATTAAAAGCTACTTATCTGATAGAAATCAATGTGTGGAAATAACAAAAATCGACAAAAACAAAAAAACTGAAGGTGAATTACAGATCTAATTATCAGAAAAATATGTTCGGGTTTCCCCAAGGTAGTGAGCTGGGCCCATTTCTATCTTGCTATATATTAATGACCTTCCTAACGTTACTGACCACAAAAACTGTACTGTTTGCGGATGACACGACACTCGTCGTCAAATGCAAAAATAAGTTTACCTACGAGGATGATATCAACTCTGCTCTGAATAAAATTATTAATTGGCTCAATACCAATAATCTCCAAATTAAGGTAGAAACAAAACTCATTCAATTTCAAACTCATAGACGTCAGGAAATCGATTTGAACGTGTTTTTTTTTATATTTAGGTCGACAAATTGACGCCACCCGCCTGATGGTAAGCTGTGGCGACGTCTGGCGATTGTGGGCAACTCTCACAGTACACAGGAATACTATAGCGAGTGACCCTCAACTTGACGACCCAGTAATGTGCCTCTTCACGCTTCGCTTAAAGAACCCAGGGTTATATGTTGGAGGAAACACGTGCGCGGGCAGGGCGTTCCAAGCCACCATCGTTCGGCAGAGAAACGAACGTTTAAAACGCTCAGTTCTCGCGAAGACGGTTTCCACGGTATGAGAGTGAGATCTCTGCCCGGCACGCGTTGTTTGGGATCGGAAGGGAGAGGGTGGGATCAGATTGAAGAGCTCTTCAGAACACTCGCCGTGGTAAATACGGTAGAACGCGACCAAGGAAGCAATTGTTCGGCGGTGGGCTCGCGGCTCAAGGCTTCCCGTTACCTCCGGACAATCTATAATGCGAACAGCGCGTCGCTGCATAGCGTCGAGTGCGTCCAGCAAATACTTCGCGGAGCCGTGCCAGAGGTGAGAGCAGTATTCGACGCAGGGTCTAATCTGCGTTTTGTACAGCAGACACCTCTGGTGCGGTGTAAAGAATCGCTTTACCTTGTTCAGTATTCCTAGTTTCCGCGAAGCTAGCCCAATACATCTCTGAATGTATTTAGTGTTTTTGAGCTCTCGACGTACGTATGCCAAGGATGTCTAGATTATCCTTCATTGGTAATGTTGCATTCTGAAGAGTGGGTAGGGGAAGGAAAGGGGATTTTTTCGCTGTAAATGCACACGCCTGTGTTTTGCGGGCATTGAACTCGACCAAGTTCTCGGCACCCCATTGGGAGATACTGTCGAGGTTACGGTCGAGATCAGCCACGAGTCGTCGTCTCTCCTCCTCAATCTCAGATCGCCCCGCCGTCGGACGAACCGAGTAACTCCCGTGCAGTGTGCTGTCATCTGCATAGCAATGAATGTTTTTATTTTTTTTATTTTTTATTCTTTATTGTACAGATTTACAAAACACAAAACAAACAATAACAATATGTACAAAGGCGTGCTTAAGCCAGTAATGGCTTTTCTTCCAGCAGACCTTAGAGGTATAGAGGAGATAAATAATACTAAAGAGAGAAGAGGAAAGTGTAAACACGTACACATACAAAATTACATATAATACAAGAAGAAAATTAAACTAATAAATGTAATACATATAACAGAAATCAAATACATACACATAAGAACTTAATAATATAAGACTAAAGCTAAATACCTACATGCTACATACAGATGTAAATATACTTACTAAATAAGAAGGAGATAATATGATACAAATGAAAGTCAAAAGAATAATTATGGAAAATCATAGTTGGGAGAGGAAATGCTCCTTTACCCTTTTCTTAAAAATGTCCAATGAACGACTAGCACGGATATCATGTGGTAGTGAGTTCCATAATCTGACAGCCTGAATTGTAAACGAATTGTCATAACAACTAGAGGCATGAGCAGGAGTTCGAAGAAGTAGGGATGAGGAAACACGACAATGTTCCCGAGGGATAGCATATCATTGATATGCAGAAGAAAGAGAGTTGGTGATAGTACGGACCCCTGAGGTACCCCGGCATTCACTTGCAAGAAGCGAGAAGCCTGGCCATCGCAGAGGACCCGCACTCGGCGCTCGTTTATAAAGCTGGCAATCCAGCTGCACAGTTGAGGAGGTAGACCTATCGGACACTATCGAAAGCTTTGGCGATGTCCAGGCTAATAGCCAAGGACTCGCCGTACTTTTCCATAGCCTCACCCCATCCATGCGTGACGAATGCCAGGAGGTCACCCGTTGATCGTTTTGGCCTGAAGCCATATTGCCGATCATTGATTAGCGAGTGATCCTCCAGGTATCGCATGAGCTGCTTATTGATAAGGAGCTCAAGCACCTTGCAAATGACTGAGGTGACAGCTGTGGGTCGATAGTGGCCTGGATCGGAGCGATCCCCTTTCTTGGGGATCGGTTGTACGTTCGCCTCTTTTCAGACCTCCGGCACGAGCCCTGTAGAGTATGACAGGCGATACAGACGCGTTAGTACTGGAGACAACTCAGCAGCACATTTTCGTAACACCACCGCCGGAATGCCGTCAGGGCCACTGGCTTTCCGCGTGTCGAGTGACCGCAGCGCTGCCCGTACATCACATTGCCTGATTACAATATCAGGCATAGTGTGGCTTCAGTTGGCGATGGCGGGGGGCTGCAGGCCACGGTCATCGACGCGGGAATTAGCCGCAAAGAGGTCTGCAAGCATGTCCGCCTTCTCTTGGGCTTTGTGAGCCAGTGATCCATCAGAAAAACGCAGTGGTGGCAGCGAGGGTTGGCAAAAGTTAGACTGTACGACTTTGGCCAGTTGCCAGTATCCACGGCTGCCCTTGGGGTGGGATGTGAGCTCCTGACCAAGCCGCGCGACGCACTGGGCATCCGCTCTCTTGAAGGCCCTCTTGCTGAACCTAATGGCCCTATTGTACGCTGCTTTGAGGCGGTTCACATTCGGGTCACGTGCCGCCCGAGCCCTGACCCAGACGCGATACGCCGACTGTTTTTTCTGGATAGCCTCGGCACATTCACGCCCGAACCAGGGGCGAGCTTTGCGGATGCTGGCGACATCAGTGAAAGGGATATAATATTCTATCCCTAGACTGATCTCGCCAGCAACGGCAGCAGCGCTATCCGAAGGCGCCTTCCCTACAAAGCAGCGTTGGCTCCACGGGACGGACGCAAAGTAATCGCGGAGACCGTCCCAGTCTGCCGACGAGTAGTGCCATAGTCGTCGAGTCATTTGCTCAGCACGAGCAGGCGGTGGCACTTGGAAGCTGGCGTGCACCACACAGTGGTCGGAAGTGCCCAGTGGGGTGCGTACCGACACACTGAACTCGGCTGGGCGACTCGTCAGCAGTAGATCCAGCAAGGCGGGCGTGTGGTCTGACCTGTCAGGTATCCGGGTGATCCCGTGTACCATCTGGGTCAGCCCGTGGGAGAGAGCGAATGCATGGGCGGATCGTCTCGCATGATCGGTCCTAAGGGACCCCAGCCACTCAACGTGATGACCGTTAAAGTCCCCCAGGAAAACCAGGTCAGCGTTCGGGAACCGCACCTGCGCATCGTCAGCCATTTCGCTGAGGTATTCGAAAAGCCTTGTTGTCCCAGTGTCCCCTGTGTGGGAACGGTAGACGCACATGTAGATCTGGCTCATAGAGCCATGATCCACGTGCAGCCAAAGGACGGAGTAGGAGGGGTTCTCTAGACAGCGCAACCGGCGGTAGCAGACATCCGCCCTAACGAACACGCACACTCCGGCTTTGTCGCGGAATTGTTCCTCAATGACATAACCCGGGTAACTGAGGTAAGACGTGTCGTCAGGGCGGCGCATCTGTGTGTCCGTAAGGAACATCACAGAAGGCCGTGCGGTCTCTAGGTGATGGTGGACGGTATCGAGGTTCGCATGGAGTCCGCGGATATTCGCGAACTCCACCTCAAAAGGAATCGACTTTGTGGGGTTTCTAGAGGCCGCTGTGTACGGTTTATTACTTTGTTGCACTGTCATGATGAGATATAGGGAAGCGTGAAGACAGGGCGTTATTTGGTGCGGCAGTAAGTGACAAAGTGCTGAGGCTAGCTTCGTCTAGAACCGTGTGGCTAGGTCAGAGCCGACCCGCTGGACGGAAGGGTTCCCAAACCCCCTGATGCAAGGCCGCCGCTACCCTACACCGGTTACCACCCGGAGCGGCGACCCCAAATCAGGATTATGCGCAACATGTGGGGCAGCCTCCTGGGGTGGTTGGTCCCAGGCGGGCCCCATGACTATGTTGCGGGCGGCCGCGGCAACGCTGTTGCTAAGGGTCTCCCTGGCCGGCGAATCGACCCACAGCACCCACACTAGACTCCGCTTCGCCCCCAGTGGACCCCTGCCTGCCGCACCATACATCGCCCTGGGCCCGGCAGTGCAGCTGCTGAACCCCTAACGCAACCCAGCCTGGGCTGGGTTACTTGGGGGGCTTTAGCACAGCTGCACGGTGGTACCCCCGCGGACCAACACTGTTGTACCACCTGGTATCCACGTAGGGGCCGAAGCCACCACATGGGTACCGTAATATACGAACCTCTTCCGTTAATCAGCAGGTGCACCACTAGCAGGTGAGGTCGCTGGGGCCCGATAGATGTAAGAAGGGCCCCTTTGCACCCATAGTGTACCATAATACTTATAGTGTTGCATATAAGTGTTGCATGTAAACAAAACAATATTAAATATTGGATAGAAACAGGCGTTACTTGGCGAAAATCCATGACAAAACAATGGTAAGTAAAAATTTTTTTAAGAAAAAACTTTTTAGCATTAATTAATAGCATTAATTTTTCGCAGAATCAAAAGGACAACAAAACGTCGACAATTGTTTCGCCTCTAAACGAGGCATTATCAAGACTGTCTCAGAGAGAACAGCCAATTGTTTGTTTTTAGGCAGATGTACCTTGGAAACACCCCAAAGCGCTTACACTCTTGATTGAACCAAAGATTTTGACTTGCTGTTCTGTGGAGCTTGATCAATTTTATATATAGTTTAGCCTGGGTAGTGATGCACACTGATCTCAAATATTGGATAGAAACAGGCGTTACTTGGCGAAAATCCATGACAAAACAATGGTAAGTAAAAATTTTTTTAAGAAAAAACTTTTTAGCATTAATTAATAGCATTAATTTTTCGCAGAATCAAAAGGACAACAAAACGTCGACAATTGTTTCGCCTCTAAACGAGGCATTATCAAGACTGTCTCAGAGAGAACAGCCATATTGTTTGTTTTTAGGCAGATGTACCTTGGAAACACCCCAAAGCGCTTACACTCTTGATTGAACCAAAGATTTTGACTTGCTGTTCTGTGGAGCTTGATCAATTTTATATATAGTTTAGCCTGGGTAGTGATGCACACTGATCTCAAATATTGGATAGAAACAGGCGTTACTTGGCGAAAATCCATGACAAAACAATGGTAAGTAAAAATTTTTTTAAGAAAAAACTTTTTAGCATTAATTAATAGCATTAATTTTTCGCAGAATCAAAAGGACAACAAAACGTCGACAATTGTTTCGCCTCTAAACGAGGCATTATCAAGACTGTCTCAGAGAGAACAGCCTACTACATACACATACATTCGTCTACATTATAGTAGCCATTCATCATCAAACATTTTTTAACTACTATTTTAAACTTATTAAGAGGCATGTCAACCAAATCCTGAGGAATTTTATTATAAATTTTTATACATTTGCCAACAAACGAATTACCAACTTTTATTTCTTGTATTAATATTATGGTTATCGGAAATTTTTTTGAAGAGATCTATGTTCTTCCGTACATATAAGATGTTGTCGTAAACATATTGAGAAGCAACTGTTAAAATATTAATTTCTTTAAATAATTCTTTCAGCGAGTCACGGGGTCCGAGTCTATAGATTGCTCGTATAGCTCGTTTCTGTAATATGAATATTGTCTCAATATCGGCAGCTGAGCCCCACAGCAGCAGACCATATGCCATAACGCTATGAAAGTAGCTAAAATAAACTAATCGTGCCGTTTTTTCGTCAGTCAGTGACCTTATCTTTCTAACCGCATAGGCAGCTGAGCTAAGTCTTCCTTCCAAGGCTGTGATATGAGGACACCATTGTAGTTTACTATCTAGAGTTATCCCAAGAAAAATGTGGTATTGACTATTTGAACTAATTCATTATTCATAGTAATATGAGTATCCACCTGTCTAACATTGGGCACAGTAAATTTTACACATTTTGTTTTCTTCGCATTGAGCAGCAAGTTGTTACTTGTGAACCAATGCAATATTTCCGAAAGGGTATTATTTACATCGTCAAGTGCTACTTTTTGTCTATCACTTTTAAAAATTAATGATGTGTCATCAGAAAATAATACTATCTCACAAAGATTTTTAGTGAAATAAGGAAGATCGTTTACGTATATTAAGAATAAAAGGGGTCCTAATATCGAGTCCTGGGGTACTCCCATGACTACTGAGGCGCCAGAAGAGTCGATGCCATTAATGTTTACTTTTTGTACTCTACCAGTGAGGTAAGACTCGAGTAAGCCAAGTGAGCTGTTCGAAACACCATAATAACCTAATTTTAGTAGCAAAGTCTCATGATCAACACAATCAAAAGCTTTTGATAGATCACAAAATATACCAATGGCATCCTGCTTTTCCTCCCAAGCATCAAATATATGTTTCACAAGTGCAACTCCTGCATCCGTTTTGTTCCTGCCTTTACTGAAACCAAACTGTTTGTTATGAAGTAACTTATTGTCTGTAAAATGTGAAAGCAATTTTTTTTTTTTTTTTTTTTTAATATTTTTGGACATTTTCACACAACGTCATCTAGCCCAAATTAAGCTAATATAAGCTTGTGTTATGGGATCTAGACAACTGATAAACATACTTATATATTTCTAAATACATACATATTATACATAGAAAATACCCAAACTCCGAAACAAACATTTGTGGATCACACAAATAATTCGATTCGACCCGGAATCGAACCTGGGACCTCAGGGGCGGCAGTCGCGGCACTCAATTGATTAAATATTATTTTTTCAAAAATTTTACTGAGGGTTGGGAGTATGGAAATAGGTCGAAAATTTGAAGGATCACTTTTGTCTCCTGCTTTAAATAAAGGAATAATTTTACTGTACTTCATAAGATTAGGAAACTGATTTTCAACTATACATTTATTGAATATGAATGCAAGGTGAGGCGCTATAGCGGGCACTATTGATTTTATTATATTAGTTGAAATGCCCCAGAGATCCTCGGTATTTTTTACATTTAGTTGTTTAAAAGTTTTAAGTATAGTGACAGAGTCAATATACTGAAAATCAAAGTTAATTCTACATTTATCAACACTAGATTTAAGAAGAGAATTGGCTACGTTTTTTGACGAATTTAACTTATTTGTAGTGGTGATTGGAACATTTGTGAAAAAAGATTCAAATGCATTGGCCACTTCAGAATCAGTTTTAATATGTTTATCATCTATTTTTAACTCGAAGCATCGATCACGTGACTTTGCTTTACAAGTTTCTTTGTTAATAACATTCCATATCGCCTTCATTTTATTATCAGATTTTTAAATTTTAACCCGTATATAATTAGATTTAGCTGTTGAACATACTTTTTTGAATAGTTTGGAGTACTTTTTAATCTGAACAATTACTTGTGGCTCATTATTAGATGCCTTTGTCTCGTATAAATCATATAATTTCCTTCTACTTTTATAGATTCCAGGCGTAGCCCAATCACTAAATTTAATTTTGAATTGATTTACATTTATTGTTTTTTAGTGAAAAATGTTATCACATTCGTATTTGATTACTCCGAACAAATCTCTGTAATGGTCATTCGGGTTTTTATCATTATTCAACTCCAAAAGAGGTACTTTATTCTTAATGTTTTCTTTAATTTTTTCTAATCTATAAGTTGTGATTGGTCTACAAACAATATTTTTTGATAATGGAACATGTTGGTACTTAAATCTAGCTAACTGACCGGCATGATCTGAATTTATAAAATGTATTATAGATTTCTCATCTACATCGCTGTTAGAAAAAAACATTATCTAAGCAGGTACCTAGCTGATGTGGCTGTGGTGCGAGTTGGATCACAAAAAAGATTTTGTAAGTTAAAAGATTTAAAAAGGTTGAGGAACCTTAGCGCGTTCTGAGAGTTTTCTAAAATATAAATATTGAAATCGCAACATACAACTATAGTCTTCTTACAGTTACATACCTTTTTTAAGGCTTCCTCCATAATGGACTCAAACTGGTAGTAATCTCCAGAAGGAAGTCTATAAACGCTAATAATAATATATTGTTCTAGCTCTGCACATTATAGTTCAATATTTCGCTCACTTGTGAGTGCTACTACGTCTTTTCGGTCTTTTGATTTTAATTTGTCATTAATTAAAATCCTCTTATAGCGGAATCTCTAGTAAACGCACTAATGATTTTATAATTATCAATATTAACTAAGAGTTCATGTTTTTTTAACCAGTGTTCAGTTAAACAAAGTACATGGATACGTTTTTCATTTTAAAATAATTCTAGTTCTAACTCTTTGCCAGAAAAGCCTTCAATATTTTGATGAATAATATTCATGAACATAGACTTTTCCTTTGTCCTTAAATTTAATTGTAAAACTAATTCTATACCTGTACACTCAAAGTGAGAGTCACAAGCCAGATCTTGAAAGTTAAATAGACATTTATATTCAACTAGCGACCCGCCCATGCTTCGCACGGGTGCAATGTAGACTATGTAGCATGTCAGTCTTAAAATTTAAATATCTCAATGCAAATATTTTGTTGTATGTTGTATGCTTTGCATTGGTTGAATGATTGTCTTTATCTGTGGTAGAATGATTGTCTTTATCTGTGGTATTAGAATTGTGGAATTAGATTCGTCTTTGAATTTCAATGCCAAACAATGTTCAATCACTACTGACATGCTATCAATTGATACTATCGATCGTCCTTGTAAGGAATCGATGGATCGTAATTCATGGCAGAATTTTCTTTATTTACCCACGAATTAGTTCTGGCTCTCTGTAATCGATGCCTACCCCTATCCTGGCTGAGGCGAGCCTCAAGCTCGGCAGACGATTCTCTGGCTCTCCAAACACTATGACTTTCCCGATCTTGGCTGCAGCGAGCCTCACGCTCAACTGAGGATTCTCTTACTCCTTCAGCTCTTTATCTAGCCCGAAGCTGGCTGAGCCGAGTCTCACATTCCCTTGACGAATCTTCGTCTCTAGCTGAACGTGCTCTTTGGGCATTCCCTGTACTACGACCTATGTTTGAACGACGACGTCTTTCAGATATGACTTTATACCTATCCTATTCAGTTCTTTTTTGAACTTAAATACCTACATTACTTTAAACCGCTTTTTGGCTATAATTCTATTGTTTTATTCTAATTCCTATCCAACCAAGGTACCTAATACCTAAAGGTAATTTCGAAAAAAATGTCGAATGAATTAAATGAATCAAAATGAATTTTTAATGAAAAAGCCTATGATGTAACCTATTAATCTGTAATATCTTCGAAAATATTCATTTAAATTACATGCTGTAAAGGGCCGTATTTATCTATATTAAAAGCAAAATGTATTTAAGGTACTTAATTGGATAAGGATTTATGCTCTATTGCTTAAAATCTCTGTGTGTTCACTGCCGTTATTGGCTACAGCCCGGCTGCATCGCCACCCTCGTATTTTTTTTCCATCACGAGATATCTCTTAAGTCATTCGTCCAAATTATATGGTTTGAATGGCAGTTTTGGTCTACATTAAATGCACAACGTATGTAAAGTATTCAATTAGATAGGGAATAATACTGCATTGGTAAAAATAGCTTGGCAAATGACACATTATTTTTTTGTCATTTATAAAAGATAAAAATGGTTACTGTGAAGATCCTTAAGAGATAGACATATGCTGTAGCGGACTTTTTTGTAGACCTTTCTATGGTGTACAATACTGTAGTACATTATTTTGATCTGTCTCGTAGGGTTTCGTCAGCGTTTGCAATGAAAGCGCAAAAAAATGTGTTTATTTACGACATTACATTAGAAACCTCTAAAATAATCGGTATTACTCTAGTATGTTATTCATCCTGCAGGAGACTGTACCTGGGGATCGTGCGGAGTATGGCCCTATACGGGGCTCCCGTATGGGCGGCACGGTTGACGGCCAACAACCAGGCCCGT
Source organism: Nudaria mundana (assembly GCA_963556515.1). Taxonomy (NCBI): domain Eukaryota; kingdom Metazoa; phylum Arthropoda; class Insecta; order Lepidoptera; family Erebidae; genus Nudaria; species Nudaria mundana. The sequence continues at coordinate 13,907,787 of OY748292.1, forward strand.
CTTTAGACTATTGGGGGCCCTGGGCATGGTAGGATAATGGGGCCCCTATTTTTTTTTAAGTACTTAAAGTCGCATCGCCCCCTACGTTAATTGCCGATCGTCCAAGGTAGAATTCCTGTGGCACCGACGGACTTTGGCCACCTATGTGGCCTCTGTCGCGAAGTTGGGTCGGGTGTTATCACGCATCTTTGAGGTCAAATTGTATACCATTTCGCGTTAGTGAGTGAATCTGCGTGCTGCAGGGCTGGGGCCTCGCGGACAGGTCCGCGGGTGGCTAGCCCGCGTCCTCAGGTACCGATTATGAAGGTCGATGGTCTAGAGCGTAGATGAACCTGCGGCCTGGCCGTCGACTTCAAAACTCAGCTGGAAGTTCCTCGCTCCCTCTCCCTCTCGGCAGTGTCCTTCGCGAGAATATCCTGCTCGCAGAAGGACACGGCCACGTTCTACCTACTGCCACTGGAGACCATGGTTCGAAGCATGGTCTCCAGCGAGAGGTTAACCATACCCAGATCCATGACGAGGTCACGGCGCTTATACGGCTAGATGGATTTCGACGAATTTGGTCTCAAATAAAAGATACCTATTTATGAAAGGAATTTATCTCCTGAGTGATATAGGGTAGGTACCTACATAAAATGTGAGCAAAAGGTATATATGGGCTTTTTGGCGTCAAATATTTTTAAATATTTAATTACTTTTTTTTGTGTTGTGACCATTATTCATATTTATTTATTTACTCTTAAACACAAGTATATAATATACCTATTATCTCCAAGATGTCACAAGATATAAAAGCTCGAATGTTCTACCTATACAGGCAAGCAGATTACAATTACCTATCTCAGACACTAAATTATCGTACTTAATAGCACTACATACCTGATTCAAATTATAATAAAACTTTCAAATGAGTGAGAGCTGGTAGACATTTTAGGGGAGATGTTTGAAATTTTAAAGTTTGTCGCAGGAAGTAGGGGGCCCCTAACTATCGCGGGGCCCTGGGCAAGTGCCCATTGTGCTCAATGGGAAAGATGAGCCTGCCAACAACTCAACGCTCCTTAATAGACCGTTGAGGACCTTGGCCGTCAAAACAATAAGAGGGTACCGCACGATCTCCGGAGAGGCTGCATGTCTCCTAGCCGGGACCCCTCCATGGGACCTGGAAGCGAGAGCCCTTGCGTCATTGTTCCAATGGCGCAAGGAGGCGCTGGAGCGGGACCACAGGCCTACGTCTCGAGAAATCGAGGACCAGCGGTCCCAACTCCACCAGGATCTCATGGAGTCATGGAGGGTGCGACTTGAGCAACCCAGGTGGGGTACCACCATCATCGCGGCGGTGAGACCGATCATGGACGATTGGCTGCAGAGGCAGCATGGTGACCTCACGTATTTTGCGACGCAGATCGTTACCGGGCACGGATGCTTCGGTAGCTATCTGTTTCGCATCCATCGTGAGGTCACACCCCGGTGTCAACACTGCGAGGTTTCCGACGACGACACCGCACTCCACACGTTGGTGGAGTGCTCTGCGTGGGCGTGTCAGCGCCGTGACCTCGTTGTGGGTCTGGGCGTGGATACCCTCTCACTGGAGGTCATGCTTCAAGCCATGGTCTCCAGCAGGAGTAGGTGGAACGCGGCCGTGTCCTTGTGCGAGCAAGTTATGCTCGCGAAGGAGGCGGCTGAGAGGGAGAGGGAGTGTACCCTCCCCGCCGAGTTCCGTAGCCAGCGGCGAGGGCGCTGCAGACTCATCTACGCCCAAGACCATCGACCTCCATGATCGGGGCCTGAGGACGACGGGATCGCCACCCGTCGTTCTTACAGAAGCAGGCTAGAAGGGTTGCGTGCTGCGGGGCCTTTGCCCCACAGCACGCAACCAGATTCACTCACTGACGCGGGATAAAACCCTACCCCAACGAAGCGGGATTCTCATCCCGACCTAACCGCCGCAGAGACCACAGAGGTGGTCGAAGTACGCCGGGCGCCACTGTAAAGACGTTCTGCCTGTAACCAGAGACGCCCGGCAACGCACGTTAGAGCGGCCGCGGCATTGGGCCGCGGAATTAAAAAAAAAAAAAAGTATGTTGTTCATGTATTATACAATAAACCTTTCTGTTGAATCACTCTATCTATTAAAAAAAACCGCATCAAAATCCGTTGCGTAGTTTTAAAGATCTAAGCATACATAGGGACAGACAGACAGGAAAAGCGACTTTGTTTTATACTATGTTTAGATATATTTTTCCACTAAAATACACACGCCTCCTCTATTATACCGACGACAATATGATGAAGCTAATGTATATCCCGGTAGTTTAAACAAATGGTCTGTGCCTCTTCTTATAAAATACTCAGTTAAACATATAATATTGATTTTTTTGCTTTGACGAATGAATTAATTTAATGTTAATACTATTTTTTCTGTTTTGATAATGGCGCCTGCAATGTTTTGATGAAATATAGTTAATTCATTTGTTGATGGAGCCACGAAAAAAGTCCCCATTCTGTGCGACAGTTACCGCCTGTGTAGGTGTAGAACTTTTATTGAATAATTTAGAATGGTGCTGATTTGATTGTAATGGAATCAGCGGTTCTGTATTTTGTGACAAAGAATCAGACTTAGAGCAAAACAAATCATAATCTATCATCATGTTATAAAATATTGCACTATAAATACTCTTCCATCAGTGCTTGTTAATTATACCAGTGTTGTATGAGAACATGTCATGTTGTAGAAAGCGGTTCGTGTCAAAATTATATGCATGTTCATACTTACTTACATCCCAGTAGGTACAGAAAGTTGTTGAACAATTCGACCTTATAATTATAAATCAATGCACCCATTTTTAGCCAACCCAGACGGAGGCGAATTATCACAGAAGTAGCCAAATTATTAACTTTCTTTTGTTTAAAAAACCAAGGTTTCGTTGGGAGTGTGGGTTGTAAAGAACCATAAAATTTGCCTTTGATTATCTTAGTCGATTGCCATAGATCATTCCATGATTCGCTCAGTGAAGAGCTAGCCAAGGAACGAAGGTCCCTGGAGAACAAGAAGCTATAAGAGGAGGTACCAGATTGTGCGACCATTTTTGCACAAGAATCCGCTGTTTCGTTACCAGCTATTCCGGAGTGGGCTGGGATCCAGGCCAAAGGCACTTCAATGCCGGATAAATGACACCCGTGTAGCACTTGCTTAATCTCAAGAGTGATTGGAAAGTTGTATCTGGACTTAAACGGATTCTTGAGGAGATCCAGCAAGCAACTTAAAGAGTCTGAAAAAATTAAAGATCGGTTTAGTTTATGGGACTCGACATATTTAACGGCTTCTAACAGAGCAATTGCTTCACCAGTGAAGTTCGAATTAAATGCTGGGCTTTTAACACCAAGAATAACTCTAAATTTCGGAATCCAAACTGCAGAGCCCACAGGAGCATCTGGAGCCAATTTCGAAGCATCTGTATAAAGCGTGACCCATTCCGTCCAATACATATTTAGAATATTAAGGAAGATTTGGTTCGCATTGGAGCAATTCTTGCTTATACCCAGGTCCAGTATGATTCTTGGCGTGAAAATTAGAGATTGGTAGTCGCTACTAAAGAGTACATTAGTGGTAGATTGAAAAATTAAATTCCCTTGCTAAACTGAACTCCCTCGATAACTCTCCCTTGAGTTATTGAGGGAGTTCAGTTTAGCAATGGAATTTAAGAGAAGAGGGGGAGACTTATGCTCCCAATATTTTGCCGAAGTTAATAGGGGAGATAGTTCCCGTAGAATAGGCAGCAGGGGGTGAAAGCTAAGTTGAACTGCACTATAAAGGTATCTGTCAGCGAGATATTGTCTTCGGAGATGAAGGGGCGGCTCTAAGCATTCCACTTGAAGTGCATTTAAGGAGGAGCATTTCATCGCACCAGTTATAATTCGGAGGCACCTTGACTGGATCTTCTCCAGCCTATAAATAGCTAGTTTGTTACATGGCTCAAGTAAGAATGTACCGTAATCAAAGTGACTACGGACTATAGCGTTGTATAGGAGTTTTAAACAGAAGGGGTGAGAACGCCAACGAACACCAGACAGCGCTCGCAGTACGTATACACCCTTTCACTTTTGTTTACAACGTGTTCTAAGTGGGGAATACCCGTCAACTTAAGAGTCCAAAACGAGACCAAGGAATCTAACTTGATCCTTGATAGGAATTGGTTTGTTAGCAACAAGTATATTCATGTCGGGCAGGTTACGTTTGCGGGTAAAGACAATAGCGTTACATTTCGGGACAGAAAGGGACAAGGAGTGGTTATCCATCCAATCGTTCAGGTAACTCAGGGCAGAGTTTAGGTTAGAGAAAGCAGTGGTGAATGAAGGAGAGGAAGAAAAAAGAGCAACATCGTCTGCATACTGTAAGACTTTGCAGAATGAGTTGACTGTAGTATCCAGGTCAGATGTGTTGATGTTGTACAGGATTGGGCTTAGGATTGATCCTTGAGGGAGACCTTTCCACACCGTTTGAGGTGGGAGATGGATACCCTGGTATCGGACAGCAATGGAGCGGCACATAAATAAATTGCATATGACTTGAACCAACCTGACGGGAACACTCAGCTGTAGCATTTTTTGCATTAGGAGCGGAAGATGGACATTGTCATAAGCATGATATATCTAGGAAGACCGCTACAACATGCTCACTCTGGGAGAAAGCTGTGCGAATCCATCTCTGATGTCAGGATACTTAAGCTATCCAGAGTACCCCTGCCTTTCCTGAAGCCAAACTGTCTATCAGCTAACACTTGCCAATTTTCATTTTTTTCCATATTTTCCATTTCAATTTCCATAATTTTAGACAAGACCGAGGAAAGCGCGATGGGACGGTATGAAGATGCGACTTTGGGACCTTTACCAGCTTTAAGGATAGGTATAATTATTTGGGTTTTCCACGAATCTGGGATGGAATTGAGAATATGGAGTAGAATACTTTTAGTCTGGTTTGACGATTTACAGATAAAGGAATATATATATATATATATATATATATATATATATATATTTATATTTATATATATATATATATATATATAATGTTTATTTCTCTCTTACAAATTAGTTTTAAGTACTTCTAAAGTTTACATAATGCTATTTGCCAAAGCCTAAATTGAGCGAGAGAGGTGCCTGAATTAGGTTTGATTGTCAAACCTGTAACACAGGTCACCCTTGCCCCAACGCGGATTTTTTTTTTTTTTTTTTCTTTTTTGTTGGAGCACACTCTGTTGGGCGTGTGGTCCGGCTGCGTGATCCCTAGACATTTATCACTCTAGGACCTTGTTTGCTTCATTATGTATATTTTTTTATTAATTAGTTAGATATTTATTTAGTCTTATTATAATTTTCTATTTCATATTTATGTACGTTTCTGTTGTTATATATTCTATTATACCATACATTCGGTTACTTAGCTATTATTTTTTCCTTTAATTCTGGGTTTGTTTAACTTTTGAGGTTTATCACTATTTCTTTGTATTTTATTTTTTTACTGAGATTGATTAATTTTTATTTAAATTCTGTAATTTCCTCAATTATTTTACTTTGTTCTACACCAAGGCGCAGAGTATGTTGCAGTTTTGCAAGACTTAGTTTGCTACATTGCAGTCGCCTCTGCGCCTCGGTGCAGAATTTTGCCTATAGTACTGATTAAATTTTATTTGAGAGACGGAGTTTTTTGCTGTACTGTTTCCAACTGCACTTGACACACCAGATATTGGGACCCTAGTTGCTATTGTGTTGTGCCCAAGCCACCACGAGGCAAGCGCCCACAGCGCATTTTCATTGTCTCCCTCATAGTAGAGAGAGACTGCAACGTTTGCTTGTCTCCGGCTTACATTGACTACAATGTGGTCCAGGAGACCAAGTCGTGCGTGTACTGGGTAGCGCCGAGGAGCTATGCCAAAATCTGTGTGGGACATCAGCGGGGCGTGCGTTTTATGTCCACCAATTACCTGTGGCCCCGGGGCCACCTTAGCAATAAGCCACTGCTGACCTTGCCATGGTGTCCCATTTCCTCCTAATCGGACATGCGGGGTCAAAGGCGTTATGAGCTGTGTCGGGACACCCCGCCCGTTTGCAATTGCAGCACGTGGGGGACCCACCCCCAAGTTTTTCCTGGCACTCATCCTTGCGGTGGGGTCCACCACAGTGACTGCACACGTCGACTTTGTCCTGACACAGCTTTCTGGTGTGTCCGTAGCCCAAACATCGAGAGCACTGGACCAGAGGTGAATGGTCCTCAACTCTAACCCGTTGGAGGTCGATATGGACGATTTCGGAGTCCGTCAGATGGCCCCATATCTTCGGTGACACTCTCACCACTACGTGAACCACCAGCGGATTCCTCGTCTTTTTACGGAATCGAACCTCCATCCGGTCATCGTCGCCGCTGATGTCCTTGAGGAGGTGCTTGTTCTGCACCCTAAGTGCCCTAAGCACCTCCTCATCGGTGATGTAGTTCATGACGTCTTTGAGGACAATCAGCGGGTCTCTGTTCCTAATGCCTTCGACGCTTAGGCCCTCTCCTGCTATCCTCTCCTTAAGCCTATCTAATTATTCCACCGAGTTGCAGCCCAGGATCACCCTCCTATCTCGGACCTTGCGCAATCTGTCTACCTTCAGTCCCTCACTAATTGCGTTTGTCGCAGTTCTTATTTTATCAATTATGCGGTCACTGGAGTCCATTTCATCACTGGACCCGACGATAATCGAGTGCAGCGCCGTAGGTCCCCGAAGTGAAGGCTTCGGTGGTCCGGCAGCCGCACTCGCGTAGGATTCCAGTGGCCTCCGCAATTCCTCCCTTAGGCTTTTCATCTCTTTCCTATTCTCCTCCAACAGCCTGCCGTGCCCCCACGCGGATTAGGCAGTGACGCACATTTTGGAAATCATAATATACATACGCATGAACAGACTACACTGTTTAATGCTAGGTATAGGTATAGGAAATATACATAGCTGCATGAGTAACTATAATTAAGCTTCTTATATCTATTTGATATAATACTAAGCTAGCTTGCGGAACGACCTATATGTCTATATAAGTAACAGTATTCTAAACAATAATAACCAAAAACAACAACTAAAACTAACTAGGTAAGGTTGTGGTTTTCAACCCATGGTTTTCTTTTTGGATAGGAGTCTGGAGGTTTGAGCAGCTGTTTTTTTTATAATCAAGGTAGTCAGTCATAGAAAAGGAAACTGCAAATACATTTTCTGCTTCTTTGCGTTTCTTGACAGATTCCGAGCATTCAGAATCCCACCAAGGAGGAGATGGAGTCACTAGGTTTGAACGATTTTTTAGGGGAAAGGAGGAATCCGCAGCCGCCTTAATATCTGAGATAAAATTATCATATTAAGAAACAAGGTTTGAGAAGTTCACTTGCGGAATTTTTTTTTTATTTTTATTTATTTATTTATTTAATAAGTACATATTAGTGCTTATAATTTAATACTATATCCCACAAAACTGTTTTCACAGTTTGTCTGCGGGAACGTGTTGTTACAAAAAATTTATACAATTCCAAAATGTTAACAAGTAATTACTAAAATTCACTTAACAATAAATACAATATCATACTACATTAGCTTAATTGTGTCTGTCCGTCTGTCTGTCCACCTGTAAGTACTCTTAAACCAACCCCAGCAGGACTTGGCGCGGGACAAATACAAGAAGCGTCGGGCGGAGGTGAGGCGCGGGCGTGCGCCACTTCTTTAATATTTCATACAAAATGTATTGAAGTGGTGGGGCGCGAGACATACTGAGACGGTGGAGTGCGGGCGCGGCGCGGGCGTCGCCGCCGCTTCCTCGCCCTCAGCGCACCCACAGTTTTCAAAGGCATCCGGACAGTGTACACAAGATTGAACTAGACGGCGAAAATGCGTGACGATATAGAATTTAACATCAAATTTTGCGAGTTAGTAGAAAACCACCCGGATCTTTACAATTATAATCGATCAAGTTATAGTAACCGCAATGTTCAAGATAAAGCATGGGAATTGATTGCGCAAGAATTAAACGAGTCAGGTAAGTTCATCTATTTATTTCATTTTATACATTATGTCGATTTTGATATGGAATAGGGGCTCGTTTCACGAAGTAGTTAGTAAGATATTGTCTGATATTTTTCGGAGTTTCTTCTCCCAATTGTTCATTCAAACTTAATCCTACTAAATTATTTTGAAAACGCGGCTGTGATATTTTTCCATCATGTTTTCGGACGACATTATGCAATATGCACATTGCTTGAATAATAGCGTCAACTTTCGACGGATCGCAGCATACGACTGTACTTAGTGCTTGGAATTTTGTTCTTGTCATGCCAAATGCACATTCCACAGATTTACGTCTCCTTGATAATCTATTATTGAAAATTCTCCTGTCATTTGTCAATTCATGCCGTTTATAAGGTGTCATTATATTCTTTAAAAGGGGGAATGCTTCATCTGCCAAGAAGTAATATGGTAAATTTTGTGTCTCTCCTAGCAATGGAGCAGGGTTAGGTAAATCAAGCTGACCTGATTGCAGACATTGTCCAAAATTACTGACTTGAAATGCACGTCCATTGCTATTTCGACCTAATTCACCGACATCTATACATGAAAATAGTCCGTCAGCATCTACTACTGCCATTAATACAATTGAAAAGTATCCTTTATAATTTATATATTCTGACCCTGAGTTTGATGGTTTTCTAATCCGAATGTGTTTCCCATCTACACTTCCAACACAATTTGGTAAATTCCATTGTGTATAGTACTTATGAGCATTTTCGACCCATTTCTCTATATTTGGCATATATTCCGGCTGCAATTTTTCCCACAAAATTTTACTTGTTTCATAAACAATACTACGAACGGTAGATTTCCCTTTAAGGAAATAAATAGAAATGGATTTAAATGAACACCCATCCGCAAAGTACCTGTAATTAATAAAACATCCATTAATATAAATATGATTAAATAACACACTGCATATTTTTATTAAAAAACAAAGCTTGTACATACGTCAGCACATCAAGCTACCCGAAACTTTAAAATTTTCCCACTCTTAAACCTAATACTGTAGCGTTAAAGTTGAAAATATATGTAAGTAATTTGACAGATTGTAGTAGCTTGGTGTGCTGGCGTCTGAATGGGTGCTTGGCAGCTGATATGCTTCACATTTATACTATATACCTTTTTATCTGGCTCAATAATATATTAACTATATAATAAAGCACTATTTGTATTTACAGGTGTACAATGTTGTTTTATGTAGGTATTAATAGCCTCATGTTTAATTTTTCAGCTACTGAATGCAAGGAACGATGGAAGAATATCCGCGGCAGATATGCAAAAGTACTCAAAGCACAGGTTCTGCCATCGGGATCAGCAACTACGAAAATCAAAGAATATTATCTGGGGCCACATTTACAATTCCTCAACAATTTCATGAAATCTCGACCTGCTAAACCACCGGAAGAGATTAACATATTCTCCGATAATGAAAATAATACCTCAAATAGTTCACTTCCAAACCCTACAGACAGAGATTCACCAGTAACAGTAACTGATTATATACCATCAACTTCAGCCACACCAGTGAATAAAAAACCACCTACAATAAAAGATGTCCATAAATCAGCGTACGAGTTTTTTTCTGCAAAAAAACAGAAATTAAATAAAAAATCTGATTCAACAGATTCTGAATTAGATCTTTGTTTCCTCAAAAGTGTGTTGCCGGACATGATGGCCATGACTCCGCTGCAAAAACGACGATTTAAAATCGGGGTACTGAATTTGTCGTTTAACATTTTGGCAGAAAATGAGAATATTACAACTGCCAGCGCAAGAAGCGAATCGCCATTCAGTAGACCGTATTCTGGAAGTAGCACATATTCCAATACTTGCACGCCAATTTATACTGAGACTAATCAACAAAGTTCCGAAACTACAACCCAAGACGCAAATGTGGTTCCAATCACCACGGACACACCTAGGACAACAGAAGCCGAAAATTGTTATTTTCTCTCACAATATTCTGTAATTAGCTCAATCTCTACTCGGCCGACTCAAAACAACGATGATTTGGATTTGTTTAAATTGTAAAAAAAAAAATTTACTGCTTTTAATAGTTTATTCCAACATTATTCTTGAATAATTAAAAATTGAAATTAGTACACTATGTTATAAGGTCTTGAATTAATAAAAAATCTTGAAATGTTTATTTATTTTAATTTGGTTAACAACATAGCAAATTTTTTTACTTACCTTAAAGTTATCAGTATTCGTTCTTCTGGAGGAATTGGTATTTTCCAATGCGTACATTTTTTTTCTAGGTCATCTCTTACTTTGGACATAATTGTATTAAAACACTGCGGGGACATCTTATACACGTCGTAAAAACGATCTGGATAGTGTATTAAATTTTCCATCTGAATGAAAAATCTATGCTCCTGTCCTGCTTGCCACACAGGGTGGACCGCATATCTTCTGATATTTTGTAAGTTCTCCAAATGCACCAGAGCTTGCAGATTCTCTTCATCTGACGAAGAAGACGCCATGTTGTGATAAAATCAAACACCAGAATGCCCCAAATGCATCCTCTGTGTCCGCCCGCGCCTCGCCTTTCCGACACCTTTAGCGCGCCTGTTCTGCGCTATACCGGCGCCGCGCCCGCACCTCGCCCGTGCCTCACCTCCGACCGACACTTCTTGTATTTGTCCCGCGCCTTAGCTGGCAGATGCATTATCCATAAGTCTTTATACAAAAACAATCCTATTATTAAGTGCCTACCAAGATATTATTCATTAGAACAGTAAATATATATTATCATTCATCACTAAGGAAGAGGTAAAATACATTGGTACAATCATTATTAGTTACACATTATTATATAGGTACATGGTAAGTAAACAAATATACACACACTATAGTGTCAGGCATCCGCCACTCAAGTAGCCCTTACGAGTAGGTAGGTATCCATAGCTGTACACGCGGCCACGCCAGCCGAACGCACTCAAAGTAAGTAGGTATCTACAATATAATATAACACAAGATAGGCGTAGGTTAATTTCCATACTAGGTATTACGCTGTTGCTGACAAGGATTCCAAGAGATGAGTTTTTAATTTACTCCTAAATTTACCCACATTTGGTTCGGTTCTGATGTCTACAGGTAAACTATTCAGTATGTACGGGATGCGTTTTTTTAACGTTCTATCCCCGTAGACGTTAGTAACTCTTGGGACCACGAATTTGCCCGAGGTCATTGCCCTCGTGCCGTATTTGTTTTTAACTTTCGTTAGATTTTTAATACTGCTATGGTTGTTGATCGCAAGAAGGTATTTATGTTTTAGTCTTACTGGTAACACCCTACATAACTGGAATAATCTATTATAATCCTTTCCGTGTTTGTTTACTGTTTTCCTATCCACAAGTAACTTTACGAATCTGATTTGAATATTCTCGAGCCTATCTATGTAAGACTTATAGGTAATTAGACAATTCCTAATTGGTTAGTGTACTGTTCCCAATTTGCCTCTATCAGACGATATTTGAAGAGGGGTTCAAAGGGAGGGGGAGAGCGAAGTAGTGTTGAGGAACGGAAGTAAGACGTAAGAATTGGGAAATGGTCACTGCCGAGTGAGTTTGGGAGAGGAGTCCATGAGAGAAGGGAGGCTTGTTCAGCAGACGCGAGCGTAAGATCAGGGACACTAATGTTTTGGGTAGGAGCGACTCGTCGAGTGGGAGAGCCGTCGTTTAGGACGCACAAGTCCTGGTCATCTAAAATGTCTACAAAATAAGAAGAGATAAAGTCTGTATAATGACTACCGAATAGGGTGTGGTGTAAGTTAAAATCGCCTAGAATAATCATGGGAGATGGTATTGTGGGTAGGATTGAGTGAAGTTGGGATACAATGGTTTGGTTAGGGTGAGGAATATAGATGGAAACAAATGATACCTCCAGGGCCCTGATAGCAACAATATACAGACCTGGGTCATGGAAAGGTAACTGGATTTGTGAGAATGGAGTGTGTCTATTCACCAGCAAGGTGCAACCCGCCCAGCCATCGCTTCTGTCATCACGCAAGCACGAGAAGCCAGAGATCCTAAAAACGGATCCCGGCCTCAGCAATGTTTCCGAAATGGCAAAGACAACAGGATTGTACTGATTGATTAGATTAATGATATCACTCTTATGACGAAGTATACTTCTACTGTTCCATTGGAGAATTTGGAGAGCCATAGTTGGTGTTATTTTTGGTGAGAACTGTAAGCAGTTGTTCTACAAGAACGGAAACGTCGTACGATAGGGCATCTGACATTTTAGTGAGGATGTTAATAAGGGAGCATAGGAGTTCTACAAGGTTGTCGTAAGGGGTTAGTAGGGGGGTGCTTTCTGATGGGTTGATGCAACAACCATTGGGTTGTGATGAGGGAGGGGACTGGGTTAAGTGGTTATGGCTTAAGGAATCAAAGGATTTACCCAAACTAGGTTTGGGCTGGACGGGTGAATAAATATGTATAAATTTTATGTAAGATGATGGAGAAAGAGGAGATTTAGAAGGGGAAGGGGGGAGGGAAGGAATGGCTGAAGTTGTTTGTGTCAAACACACTTGGGAGTGAGCTACTTGGTCTTGCTGAGATCTGACAGCCACGGATGCATATGAATTTTTAACTTGAGGAATGCGTGCTGAGGCTGCTGAATATGCAATATTCTCTTCAGCCATTAAGGTTTTAATAGCTTTTTGTCTTGAATGCTCAGGGCATTTGGGATCAGTTGCCATATGGGTACCTTTGCAGAACAAACAACAAATATTTGGTGAAGAGCAAGTATCCGCTTCATGGGGTTAGGCACATTTGAAACAATTTATCTTTGACCTGCATTGAGATGTTATATGCCCAAAAAAACAGCATTTCCTACATTGTATGGTTGGCAATTTATAAAGGGAGACCGGCAAAGAGGCATTAAAACAAACGCTCTATCTGGGAGAGTTTGACCAAGGAATGTCAGGACGACGCACCTTGATGGGACCCACGTGGTAATATTGTCAGTTCTTGACTTCACATTAAGACGCCTGGCTCGCACCACTTCTCCACAGTTATGCAGAGTAGAAATGTTTTCAACTAGTTCCTCCAGAAACCAATCAGTGGGGATATCGCGTACCACACCCATACGGAACACAAGAAAGTTGGGGATTTTGGCTGTATAGTTATTAGTTTTAAAGACATCTAAGTTTACAAAGTTATTCGCCGCCTCAGCAGACTTAAATACAACATTGATTTTATTACGACCTATTTTAGTAATTCCGCCTTCTGTAATATCTAGAATGTTATTTTTATGAAGAAATTGAGCAAATTTGAGGGTTTTAATGTGAGAAGCAATATACTGTTCAGTTTCCACCTGCGAAACGTACACAGAAAAAGGACCCTTGTCAGTCCTCGTGTAGTAATTGTTGCTTTCGGCGTCAAACCCGGGTTTTGCGTACACTGATTGAATAGATTCAGCTGGGGTGCGGACCTTTTTCACTTCCGCATCGATGGATGGACAAGGGTCTCCATGTCTTTTTATGCCTTTCCCGACGGTTATGTCGGGAGGCAACTCACCACCCAATCAGGGGGCCTATCCACGCTCATTTCCAAAAAAATGTGCACATCAAACTAACCTTCTGTATTAGTCCACCACCAAAACAACACAAACACTTATTTTCAATATGCAAGTAAAGAGAAACTTTAAAAAAACACCAGAGGTAACCTAAAAAGCTCTCAACTAAGCGCTCGGTAAAAACGGAGTCCATGTTATTGGTTAGATATTGAACAAACAATATTATTTGAAATAATAATCGCTACTGCATCGGTTACTGCGACTCAGTATGAGAATGAGTATGTACGCGACTCTTTTATCTCCGGTCTCGCTTCTACTGCTATTCGACAGCGGCTGCTAGAAAACATGACTCTTACTTTAGACGAAGCCCACAGTCAGGCTCGAGCTCTCGAATCTGCTCAAATTCAATCACAAAGCTTCAATAATTCACAAAACGCCGCTGCAATACAGCCTACGCCTGTAGCTGCAACTTCAAATCAAAGACAGAAGATTGCCGAACCTTCTAGATCACAATGTAATGGAAAATGCTATTTTTGTGGCAACTCACGTCACCTCCGTCGATTATGCCCAGCATCGCAAGCAACCTGTCTCAAGTGCGGCAAACAAGGACATTTCGCGAAAGTATGCAGAAGCAGCAATGTCAGTGCTACCGTCACTACTACCGAAAACGGTGAAGACTTTAATTCTTGTCTAGTATTAGCAGCCAGCGATATTCAGAAATGTACGAAACTTGTTACCATCAACGGTATATCGGTTAAAGCTTTGATTGACACTGGAAGTACTGGTAGCTTTATTGACGATGAAGTAGTAAAACAATATGACCTAAAAACAAGAGCGTGGACACAAGAAGTGACTATGGCATCTTCATCCCATACATCTCAAATAACTAAAGTGTGTCCAGCAACATTAAATATCTCGTGTCATGGAAAATCTTTGCTGTAATGTCATACTGGGACACGATGTACTTGAACAGTATTCCACTCTGGAGATCCAATTTAATGGGCAAAATCCACCTCTCAGATTAAACGCCCTAGATGAAGCTAATATTGAGCCCGTCAATCTATTTCCAAATATGTCGCCAGATTGCAAACCAATAGCTATAAAATCACGTAGATTTGCAGGCGACGTTAGCAAGTTTATACAAGAAGAAGTCAAGAAATTACTGGAAGATGGTATCATCGAAGAGAGCACTTCACCCTGGCGTGCTCAAGTTCTAGTCACGTCCCACACAATCATAAAAAGAGGATGTGTATTGATTACTCACAAACGGTGAACAGATTTACGTATCTCGACGCATATCCATTGCCAAATATCGAAGAAGTCATAGCAAAGGTATCCAAATATAGAGTATTCAGCAAAATCGATCTGAAATCTGCATATCATCAAATCCCAATTACTCCAGAGAATAGACCATTCACTGCCTTCGAAGCTGCCGGCAATTTATATCAATTTCGTCGTATTCCGTTTGGGGTGACCAACGGAGTAGCTTGTTTTCAACGAGCCGTAGACTCCATTATACGAAGAACGACTATAGAGGGCATATACCCATATTTAGATGATATTACCGTGTGTGGAATTGATCAGAAGGATCATGATGAAAAACTTGAAAGATTCATGGAGATTGCAGACAAATGCCATCAACAAATTTGAACATTCTTGGGTATAATATCAACAATGGAATCATCAAACCCGATCCAGAACGTTTACGGCCACTACGTGATTTGCCATTGCCCACTGATTCTGCATCTTTAGGACGAGCAATAGGTTTATTCTCTCATTACTCTAGATGGGTACCAGATTTTTCTTCAAAATTACATCCACTGACACAAGTAGCGACATATCCACTGAAAGCCGACCAAGCGAGAGTGTTTGAAGAATTAAAAACAATTATTTTGAAATCGTCCTTAGTAGCAGTTGATCCCAAGGAACCATTTACTGTAGAAACGGAAGCTTCAGATTACTCTATCGCTGCTTCTTTGACACAAAGTGGCCGGCCAGTAGCATTTTTTTCAAAATCACTAAACGAAAGTGAGAGAAAATATCCGTCAATAGAAAAAGAAGCTTACGCCATTATAGAAAGCCTTAAAAAATGGCGTCATTATCTGATGGGGAGGTCTTTTTATCTAATAACCGATCAAAAATCAGTAGCATATATGATGCGAGGACATGCAAGCAAAATTAAAAATGACAAGATCCAGAGATGGCGATTAGAATTATCAAATTACAAATTTGACATACAGTATCGACCTGGACATCTTAATACTGTAGCTGACGCATTATCCAGGCAAGTATGTGGAGCCACTACAGACAATCGCCTTTTGGAATTACACAAATCTCTCTGTCATCCTGGTATAACACGACATGCCCACTGGATAAGATCTAAAAATCTACCGTTTACAATAGATGATGTCAAAAAGGTTGTAACCTCTTGTCCAACTTGTGCAGAGATAAAACCAAGATTCAGTAAAAATGTTGGGTTACTAATCAAAGCTACGATGCCTTTTGAGAGATTGTCCTTGGATTTTAAAGGACCACTACCATCATCAACTAATAACAAGTATATTTTGACAATAATTGACGAATACTCACGATTCCCGTTTGCCTACGCATGCCCAGATATGAGTACAGAGACAGTAATTAAACATCTAACTGATATTTTCTCAATTTTTGGAATGCCAGCGTCTATTCATACAGATCAAGGAGCGTCTTTCATGTCGGCTGGTATTAAAGACTTTCTACATACAAAAGGAATATCTACTAGTCGATCTTCACCTTATAATCCTCAGGGTAACGGTCAGGTGGAGCGCTTAAATGGCACGCTTTGGCAAACGATACGCCTTGCTTTAAAAGATAAAAATCTATCGATAGACAAATGGGCGGCGGCCTTGCATCAGGGGGGTTTGGGAGCCCTTCCGTCCGGCGAGTCGGCTCCGACCTAACCACACGGTTCTAAGACAAAGCTAGCCTCTGCGCTTTGTCACTTACTGCTGCACCAAATGTCGCCCTGTCTTCACGCTTCTTCTTCTTCAAAATCTACAATGGCAGTGCAACAAAGAAAAAATAAACGTTACACAGCGGCCCTAGGAAACCCCACAACTTCACTTTTCGAGATGGAGTTCACTAACGTCCGTGGACTCCATGCGAACCTCGATGCCGTCCACCATCACCTTGAGACGGCACGGTCCGCTGTGATGTTCCTCACGGAGACACAAATACGCCGCCCTGACGACACGTCTTACCTGTGTTACCCCGGCTATGTCATCGAGGAACAATTTCGAGACAAAGCCGGGGTGTGCGTGTTCGTTAGGGCGGATGTTTGCTGCCGCCGGTTGCGCTGCCTAGAGAACCCCTCCAATTCCGTCCTTTGGCTGCACGCAGACCATGGCTCTATGAGCCAGATCTACGTGTGCGTCTACCGATCCCACACAGGGGATTCTGAGACAACAAAGCTCTTCCAGTACCTCAGCGAGACGGCTGATGAAGCGCAGGTGCGGTTCCCGAACGCTGACTTAGTATTTCTGGGGGACTTCAATGGCCATCACATTGAATGGCTGGGGTCCCTCTAGACTGATCATGCGGGTAGAGCCGCCCATGCGTTCGCTCTCTCCCACGGTCTGACCCAGATGGTATGCGGGATCACCCGGATACCAGACAGGTCAGATCACGCGCCCGCTCTGCTGGATCTACTGCTGACGAGTCGCCCAAACCCAGTACAGTGTTTCGGTAGTAGCCCCACTGGGTAGTTCCGACCACTGTGTTGTTCACGCTGGCATGAAGGTGTCACCTCCTGCACGTCCTGTACAAACGTCACGACGACTATGGCACTACTCGTCAGCGGATTGGGACGGTCTACGCGATTATTATGCGTCCGTCCCCTGGAGCCAGCGCTGCTTTGTAGGAAAGGCTCCTTCGGATAGTGCTTCTGCGATTGCTGGCGAGATCAGTTTAGGGATGGACATCAGTGAAAGTGATGTCGCCAGTATCCGCAGAGCCCGTCCCTGGTTCGGGCGAGATTGTGCCAAAGCTGTTCTACAAAAACAGTCGGCATATCGCGCCTGGATCAGGGCCCGGGCTGTGCGCGACCCAAACGTGGGCCACCTCAAAGCAGCGTACAACCGGGCCACAAAATCGAGTAAGAGGGCCTTTAAGAGAGCGGATGCCCAGCGCGTCGCGCGGCTTGGTCAGGAGCTCACTTCCCATCCCACGGGCAGCCGTGGATTCTGGCAACTGGCCAAAGCCATGCAATCTAACTTTTGTCAGCCCTCGCTGCCACCGCTGCGTTACCCAGATGGAACACTGGCTCACAAAGCCCAAGAGAAAGCGGATATGCTCGCAGACCTCTTTGCGGCTAATTCCCGGGTCGACGACCGTGGCCTGCAGCCCCCCGCCATCGCCAACTGTGGCCACACAATGCCTGATATTGTTATCAGGCAATGTGATGTACGGGCAGTGCTGCGGTCACTCGACACGCGGAAAGCCAGTGGCCCTGACGGCATTCCGGCGGTGGTGCTACGAAAATATGCAGCTGAGTTGTCTCCAGTATTAACGCGTCTGTACCGCCTGTCATACTCTTCAGGGCTCGTGCCGGAGGTCTGGAAGGAGGCGAACGTACAACCGATCCCCAAGAAAGGGGATCGATCCGATCCAGGCAACTATCGACCCATAGCTGTCACCTCAGTCATTTGCAAGGTGCTTGAGCTCCTTATAAATAAGCAGCTCATGCAATACCTAGAGGATCACTCGCTAATCAATGATCGACAATACGGCTTCAAGCCAAAACGATCAACGGGTGATCTTCTGGCATTCGTAACGCATGTCTGGGGTGGGGCTATGGAAAGGCACGGCGAGTCCTTGGCTATTAGCCTGGACATCGCCAAAGCCTTCGATAGGGTCTGGCATGCTTCGCTCCTTTCCAAGCTTCCGGCATATGGTCTACCTCCTCAACTGTGCAGCTGGATTGCCAGCTTTTTAAACGAGCGCCGAGTGCGGGTCCTCTGCGATGGCCAGGCTTCTCGCTTTTTGCAAGTGAATGCCGGGGTACCGCAGGGGTCCGTACTATCACCAACTCTCTTTCTTCTGCATATCAATGATATGCTATCCCTCGGGAACATTCATTGCTATGCAGATGACAGCATACTGCACGGGAGTTACTCGGTTCGTCCGACGGCGGGGCGATCTGAGATTGAGGAGGAGAGACGACGACTCGTGGCTGATCTCGACCGTAACCTCGATAGTATCTCTCAATGGGGTACCGAGAACCTGGTCGAGTTCAATGCCCGCAAAACACAGGCGTGTGCATTTACTGCGAAGAAATCCCCTTTCCTTCCCCTACCCTCTCTTCAGAATGCATTATTACCAATGAAGGACAACCTTGATATCCTTGGCATAGACGTTCGTCGAGAGCTCAATAATAAAAACTACATCAAAAGATGTATAGGGCTAGCTTCGCGGAAACTAGGAATACTGAATAAGGTAAAGAGATTCTTTACACCGGACCAGAGGTGTCTGCTGTACAAGACGCAGATTAGACCCTGCGTCGAATACTGCTCCCACCTCTGGGACGGCTCCGCGAAGTATCTGCTGGACGCTCTCGACGCTATGCAGCGACGGGCTATCCGTATTATAGATTGTCCGGAGGTAACGGGAAGCCTTGAGCCGCTAGTTCAGCGCCGAACAATAGCTTCCTTGGCCGCATTCTACCGTATTTACCACGGCGAGTGTTCTGAAGAGCTCTTCAATCTGATCCCACCCTCTTCCTTCCGATCCCGAACGACTCGTGTCGGGCAGAGAGGCCACTCCCACACAGTGGATAGCATGTTCGCGAGAACCGAACGTTTTAAACGTTCGTTTCTCTGCCGAACGATAGTGGCCTGGAACGCCCTGCCTGTACACGTGTTTCCTCCCACATATAATCCTGGGTTCTTTAAGCGGAGCGTGAAGAGGCACATCAGCAGGTCGTCAAGTTGAGGGCCACTCTCTATAGTATTACATGCTGTGAGAGTGGCCCACAATCGCTAGACGTCGTCACGACTTACCACCAGGCGGGCGGCGTCAATTTGGCGAACCAAACATAAAAAAAGGCAGTTATTACTCCAGCTCTCCACTGTATAAGATCACTTATATGTACAACAACAAACACGACACCTCATGAAAGAATGTTCAATCATCCACGGCGATCGTCTTGGGGACAATCCATGCCGTCGTGGAAGCAACCCGGTAAAGTTCTTTTGAAGAAATTTGTAAGAGCCAGCAAATATGATCCAATCGTGGAAGAAGTTGACCTACTGGAACCAAATCCACAATATAGTTCCATAAGATTATCAAATGGCAGAGAACTAACGGTTTCAAACCGCCACCTCGGGTCCAGAGGTGATACAACATTAACGGACCACCGGCTTATTACACCGAATACAATAATACCATCTGAAGATGTTAACAATGTCAGTCATAGTGTTAACGCAGAACCCCATACTGAACTAAATACGTCGGATGTGGACATCTATAACACGCCTCCGTCTTCTCCTCCTGCTGAAGAACCACACTACCACCACTCAACACCAGCTACTGAATCACGCCGCTCAGCACGGACGAGGAGGCCACCAGCTTACCTGAACGACTACGTTCAGGAATAAGGAGGGAAGAATGTCGTAGATTATTAGTTTATGGTTCTAATTAAAAGAAAATCCTTGACATTGTCACAATCCTATGTTAGATTCTATTAGTCAAATAAAGCCTATACATTCGGGTTAAAATCTTTACTTTCATTTATCAAAATTAGGTATTTTGATAAATGAAAGTAAAGATTTTACCATATTTTTGGACATTCTGACACAACGTCATCATACATCTTTTCCATTTACTTTTAGCACAGATTCACTCTCCAATTTAAAAATATAAATATTTTTTTTTTCTACATCGCGCTATTAAAGTTAGCGTTGGATCCACCTACCGCAGTTCTACCGAACTGACGATTGTGGTCTATTTATAATTTTTCTTTTTTTACAATAAGAATTACAATATACAAAATAAACATAATTATAGACTAAAAATATTTACATTACAAAATATCGTTTAAAAAATCCTCCGCGTCATTGCCGACTGGGAATTTCTTTCTTAATATTTTAAGAATATTTTAAGCAAACTCATTGCTTTGAAATACAAAAATAACAGAAATTTAACTAACTAACTAATTTAAAATGTAACTTCAAAATACGTTCAGTAATTTACGTGGAGAAGAGGAACAAAGATCCAAACATATCCATAAAAACGCAATACAAGGCAGTATGGGCGAAAGACTAGTCTTCACATATTTTGGCTAAAAAGAAATTGTTTAACCTTTTTTTGCTCTTCCGAATTCCGGCCGTCATGTCAACTGTCTGTCATGTCAACCAACCAACTTATTGTGAGGGTGTAAAACTGTAAACATTAACTTTGCAAAGTGCTTTATAACTTTTGTAATAGTTCTTTTTACGTTTTAAATATGTCGAGGTTATGTGCAAAATTATCAGTTAATGTGTTCATTTTTTATTTATTTCAATAACTGTCGGTATATTTTCAATGGCTAGTGACAACGATAAAAGTTCAAATAATCATAACTTCGATAGTTCAGTGAAAAATAACAAGAAATCAGTAAATAATGGCAGCATCGGTGAGATAAATTATGATTAATTACTGATTTTTAGGACAAGAAATATTTTAAAATAGATACACGTAACTTTATAACTTGTTTGAGAAGAGATTGCTTACCTTGTTAAAGTTGTGGAAGTATCTTGAACTTCTCAATAATGATTTTGTCTTTGCCGTTACATCGTTTGTCATAAGTATTCTGTAACATGTTCCTAAAATTGTGTTTGTTATATTTTATTACATCAATTAAATCTGTTGGATACAGGTTTCTCTATTCAAGTTCATGACACATTTTACAATGTTCAATACATATAGGTACCTTTTTAGGGTTATTATTACTTTAGAATTCTTATAATGATGGACTCATAAAGTGAACATAACCATAACTGATAGCATAAATTTCTGGTATGTCTATCTATATAAATTAGAAACTTATTTGTCTTCACTTATTTTACATTTTACTATACTACCATGTCATATTTATACTACCTTACCTATCTCTATATATAAAAATGAATCCCTATTTCCCTTGGTCACAACATCACGTGTGAACGGCTGGACCGATTTTGCTGATTCTTTTTTGTTGTGTTTGTTATTATCAGGAGAAGGGTCTTATGGGAGAAAAAAAAGTCCGGAATATTAGAAAAATTAATGCGGTACGAAGTTCACCGGGACAACTAGTGTAGTAGGTATAAATATGACAATATACTAAATTCATGAAAGTTCTCTCACTTCTCACTTCTATTAATTTCAGACCTTAAATCCTTTTTTATGACTAATATTATATGTATACTTTACCATTATACTTTTATACTTTACCATCTGCAGTTTTCCTGTGGATTTACCAGAAAACAAATTAAGTCGACTTTATTTTTGAAACATTTTATTTACATAATTTAACTTTGAAAGTGCCACTGAGATTAGTACTCAAATGATGTGAAATGAATTTTTTTGTAATTATATGTGACAAGTTAACCAACATGCAACAACCTTAATCTTCACATGAAATGTGTTACTACACCAAAATGAATAAAAATTCAGATGATACATAGTAAAAGTAAAAAAACCAGTGCACTCAATTGTAATTTTAATTTTGAGAAATTTTGGTATTTGAAGAATCTGAAAAATTGTAGTTGTTGTATATTCTTGATTGTATCATAGTCTTTTCATTCAGCAGCAATTGCATACTCATGCACCTATATGCACCTTAGTGCTCCAGTCATGATTGTAGGTACCTAACTGAAATACCAATATTTTAGGGCCAAATCCAGGTATTCTCGAGTTTTAGCGACACAAACGAATGGCGATTCATTTTTAGTATTCTGTACCCAAAGTGTTAAACAGGAACCTTATTACAAAGACTCCGCTATGTCCATCTGTCTGTCCCCTGGCTGTATCTTGTGAACCAAGATATTTAGAGAGTTGATTTTTTTACAGATGATGTATTCTGTTGCTGCTATAACAAATAATAAACCACAAAATATAATATCACGTTTGTTGTATATGGGGCTCCCATACAACAAACGGTGATTTTTTTCCGTTTTAGTACGGAACCCATTGTGCGCGAGTTTGACCCTTACTTCGCCGGTTTTTAATTTATATAGACGATAGAATCAGAAGATCCGAGTTTTTTGACGGAGACAGAAATTCTTGAATAAGCGACACAAAAAGTCTCAGATTACCTGCCAACACCATGAAAAAAAAGTTAGGTATTGCCTTTGAAGCCATGCCAAAAATTCTCAAAAAAAAAAAGTTAGGTGTTAATAACGTCAATGTCATTAGTGTCAAGTGAATGAATGAATTAGTATTGTATTCTCTTTGGAATGAATCAGATTGTCTGCCTCTGCCGATTCATGGAGTGATTTACGAAAATAAATAAAGCCCAGCTAATGTTTGCAATGTTTTAAATGGATTTAAAATTTCAGTAGTTTTTAACATAATGATCTGAGCAGTCTTTCACTATTGTTGTGTCTTAAATATGAGTGTAACATGGACATCACTTTAGAGGAAAGCTCCACTGAGAAAATACCATCATTGTTATATGAATCTGTAAGAAATATTCTGTCAGAAAACCAAACTCCCGACTCCGTACAGAAGGATTTATTGTTTATGGTGATTGTGGTGTTAATGATAGAAAATGGGTTCTTGCCGATTGACGAAAACTTGGAAACAATTGACCATACAAGAAACTTCACTCCTGCACAGTTAGCCAAATGGAAGCTCCCCACAGGGATTTGTGAAGCTACCTTCGTAATGGCTATGTTCAAGAACATCACAGTAAAGTTACTCATGAGTCCAATGGGTGCAACTGTTCTAGTGAATTTAGTGATACATGAAATTAACTCTGAAACTTATTCTACCTGTCTGCCTGTTAGCCGTTATGTTGTTTCACCGCAAGCTACTTCTATACCAATGATTTTTCGTGATTTAAAACTTTTCTCAGTGACATTTAAAAACAAGCTTATATCGGCAGTTAAAAGTAGAATACTTACTTATCATGGTTATGTTAGTGCAAGTTTGATTGGTTTACCTGAAGAAGTGCTTCATAAAATCATGCTAAACTTACCAATCAAGGATGTCCTCAGTGTATGTAAGACATGTACAAGATTCAAAGTTTTACTTGAAAATCAAAGTTTGTGGCATTCATTAAACAAACGTGATTTTCTAAATATCTCTGCAATCAGTAGTACTAATTGGAAAGAAATATATAAAAATAATTATATTCAGCAGCTGGATAAAACATTAAGATCTAGACAAAGGTTGGTGAACATGCATGATTTTATGGAGTATGCAGATTATGTATCTCATATTGATAACCCAATGTGGAATGTTATTTGAAATGCATTTCTATCACAACATTTAGGCCGGGACTCCACCAAAGCGGAGATGTGTGCAGTGTGCTGCGTGCTGTGCGAGAAGAGATGTTTATCAGCTCGGGTGCGAGGCGTTGAGTTCTCAGTACGCATTCTGACACGAAAGGTAGACGATGTCGCTATTATTACAAAAAAAGTATTTTCTTTTACTTGAAGAAGAAGAACTACTGTCTAAAGAAGCATAATGATAGCTTTATACCACCTAAACAAACAAACACATCGGTTTTCGAGAAGAAGTCACTTGAATTAACATACCAGTCATGGAGAATGTACTCTGTTTAATGAGTTAGATGATGAAAGTTTTACCAAGTCCTACAGACTACTGAGGAATATATTCTACGTACTACATAATTTAATTAAACCGCATATATTTCAGCAAGGGTGACATCGCTCTCAACACGCCGCTCATATAATAATATCTCGTCTGTGCTGCGCGTCGTCCGCGCGCAGCTCACATCTCCGCTTCCATCGCACCATACAAATATTCCACATCTCCGCACAGCGATCTCCAAGAGAGCTAAGCGCAGAGGAGATGTATCAATAATGCAATTCTATTTGTTGTTTAAAACGCATCTCCTCTCCGCTCGTCTCGTCTCCGCTTTGGTGGAGTCCCGGCCTTATAGTGGTCAACTCTTGGTGTGTAATTTGAGGCTATATAGAACAAAATGTGTATGTTAAATATAATGAAGGTGCTCATAGACAATTTCATGTGATGGCTTTTAATAGAGTTTGTATACTTTGATGACTTTTGTGAGCACTTGTTGTACATTTTTATTATACAAAAAATATATTTTTTAGAATTCAAATGTGAATTTATTTTTTAAAGATATTAATGGGGTTTTCCTCATATTTAAATATTTTTTTTTATCAGCATTAGTATATATCTTTGTATATTTTACTTAGGTGAGAGTGATGAGAAAACCATAGGCGCCTCAGGATGCCCAATAGGAAAAGGTGGTCGTCATTTATCAATACCATTTGATTCAGCAACAACTAATGGTGATTTATGTGAGTACCAATACCAACTTATAAATTGGGCATAATTTTGCAAGTTAAAGTGAAAGTCGCTCTTGCGCACTTGCTTAAAGTCCAGCGAAAAAAAATTCGGAACTACACACTCGCTTCTCGATACTCGCCAACTCGTTTGTGATTTCTAGCTCTACTCACTTCTCATTCATCGTTGGAAAAACTGCCTTATGTCAACAGTGTAGTCACTGTACAACTGTTGGTCATACGTGGTAAGCCTACTCCCGTTTCCGGTATATATACCAGAGCCTCGTCCGTGTGTCAGCAGGTGCCGCCCGCACACTTGAGGATGACTTGTGCTCTCGATATGTTGATTGACACGGCCGACAAGTAGGTATCTAGATTTGTAAGAGTAACAGCGAAATACGTTCAGTGGTTATTTCAGTAATTAAGAAGCAAACACCCAACGTTTGTGTCCCTTCGTCCAGCATTCTCACCATGGAATCCTGATATTTCATGAATGCCAAAAAATAGTGCTAATTAGTGCCCAAAGGAAAAAAATAGTGCTCTTATACTTAAGAAATTACAGCCATAGTTCGATGAGTATGCTGGACGAAGGTTTCGCCCAGCATACCTACCTTCGTTTGTGGAATCTGTGTACGCTTCAACCATAATTCATACCTAAAAAAATTGTGCCCAAATAGTGCCAAATGGTGCCCAAAAAGAAAAAACGGTGCTCTAATAACTCCGGAGTTATAGGCTTCGTTAAGTGAGTATGCTGGGCGTAGGTTCTACGCCCAGCATACTCACTTAACGACGCTCACTACGCGGATACCGAACGAGCTATAGGTACAATTTACGGCTTAAAAAATTGTGCTTGAAATAGTGCACAATATCAGTCCAATTTTCGCTTGACTTTTGACCTAGAACACCAAATTTAATTGTAAACTTTTACGTAACATTAGATTTAGTACAGTCGAGTTCAAAACTTTCTAATAACTTACTAAATTTAATTTTGTATAACAATTTTTTAACCCCCGACGCAAAAACGACGGAAATTTGACGTGTCTGTGTTTATGTTTATTTATTTATTTATTTATATAAATCTTAAAAGAAAAACACATACATATGAATTGCAATAATACGATGCAACAAAAACTCCTTCGAGTTTTACAAATTTCGGTAATCTTATTAATTCTAATGTAGGTATTCTAAGCACAATTTTTTACGTTAAGCACCTAATGAATATTATCATGGGAGGTAGAACAATATAAAGTTGGCACATATCGGTGACGAGTGAGTCGACACCACACTGGACGCAACCGCCGCCGCCACTTCGAGCAACAGCCACACTTAGATGTAGGTACCATAGTACAGCGCATAGCTGTGACTATACAGGATGCTCCATCACTAAAAAGTCACATTTAGTAATTATTTATTTTAATTTGCAAGAAAATATTTTTTGAATTTTTGTTGGTAATTCTATCTTTGAGGGACAGAAAGTTGGTTTATTAAATGGGGTACATACTATATATTTAAGTGTTCTTTTCCCGTACAGGTTTGTATAGCGAGGTAGTGAAAGTTTCTTATTAGTGACACTACGGGTTACTCGATTAAGAGTCCCCCGATGATTTAGGATTTTTAAAATTCTCATTGAAATACTCTTCGTTAAGTATGTTCAATTTCACTTTCTCATGTATCGGTATTATGTTGCAAAACTGGAAGAGTTGATGATAGTCATTTGTGTAATTCTTTTTTATATTTTCAGGAAAAATTTTTTTTAGGATTCTTAATTGAAGTACGTATATTTGGTCAAGGTGGCTTTTAAATGTCCTTCCGTAGCTTGATATCATTCACCGAGGCTTTTCCCAACTCAGTTGGGGTCGGATTTCCAGTCTAACTAGGATTCGGCTGAACTAATATTTTCTGTGAAGCGACTGCCATCTGACCTTCACAACCCATGGGCGATATCGAAGTTCTGTAGATAGACCGCGAGGATTTTTGAGTTAGGGCTCTAACTACCCCTAACGACTGCCATAGATGTTCTTATGACAACCGGGACCGACGGCTTAAAGTACTTTATATTTAATTATAGAAAATTTTGCTAGAATTGCTCTTAGTTTATTACACACTATTGATTTTCGAGTGTTCAATAAGGTCACAGTTACAGGGCGTATTTGATAGATTATTCTTATTTTTTAGATTATTCTTATGTAAACATTCATGACAGTGTGCTATAAGATTGGGAGTAAAATATTTTCTGTTTTGGCTGGAGCTAATATACATAACCTTAGTCTTTTGTGCATTCAAAACCAGCCCAGCATCATGTGACCATGTTAAGAGTCTCTCAAAGTCCCCTTGAAGACGATTTTGGGCCTCGATAACACTAGTCCCGGCGGACACTATGCAAGTATCGTCTGCACATTGGAACATGTGTGTGTCTGTGGCATCGTAGCTCCCGAAAGGATGATCCGATTTGGATTTTGTTTTTGTAAGGTGAATTGTCGGGATGTGGGGTATGGTTTTAACATGTTGTTCTTTTAAGGACTACCTCGGTGGTACGGACTGCCACGCTCGAGGTCTCGGGTTCGATTCCCGGGTCTGGTGGATAATGTCTCTTTAGAATTTTACCCAGATAATAGGCTTGTGTCCCAAATTTAAAAAAAATTATTAAATCTGTAGTTTTGTATCGATATAGTCACAAAAATGTATTATTTTGATTTAAAACAATCATTTACATAGTTTATTTTGCGATCTAAAAATGTATTTAAATTGGTAACGAAAACGCTCCAATCTGTCATGGCGCCATGGGTGATGTCACACGTTGCGAAACAAATCAAAATGTGTTTGACGAAGCTATCCTGACCAAAAATTTAACGAAGTTCGCTGCAGCGATTTAGCCATAAATTAGTCGTCTAATCGTATATTCAAGCGCAAGATCGCTTATTAGTTATAGTTTTTTCACGACCAAAAGGTCAAAAGCGCCGTGAATATCATGGCGCTTACGCGTTTCTTTCAACGTATTCCAAGAACATCTCACTTGTAAGGATTATACACTATAGACTGGACACGCATAGCTTTTTACCTACGACGGAACGGAGATGGTATATGGGTTTGGGGTGAGAGGATGTTTGTGCAAAAACATGTTGCCATTTTTCTCCAAAACTACTGGTCGGATTTTGATGCAGTTTTTAGTTAGATTGGTGCATGTTCTTAGATAAATGTTACGATGACAACTCACCAGGGGGCGCTGCAGCGAACATTATTTGTGAAAAGCAATGTTGCCAATTTTCTCAAAAACTAGTAGTCCGATTTTGGTGCAGTTTTCAGTTATGGGTTTGAGTTAGATTGGTACAGGTTTCTAGATAGATGTTACGGTGACAACTCATTAGGGGGCGCTACAGCTAACATTATTTGTGATGAAAATCAATTTTGATGCGGCTTTTTTTAGGAATGGATTTGTAGTTGATTAGTGAGGGTTCTTAAATAGGTGTAACGACATCAACTTACTAGAATAAAAATCAAAATTAAAATTTTGAAAAAACCCACGACGATTAAAAAGATTAAAAATTGAAAAAAGGATAAAATAAAAAGCTCCAGAAAGTTAAAAATAAATAGTGTTGGTTAGCCCTTTAACTTTGATATAGGTGCCTAGCAATATTTTGATTCAAGCGTTGTCTCGAAATGGACATCGAAATAATGCGCCAAAACTGCGTTTTGTTCAACCTACTTTTGTTAGTTTTATAATAATTTAACTTTAAAATTAACAAAAATTCGTAAATTAATAAAAACGTACGAACAATTAAATTACACAAAATTACAGACACAACTTGAACAAGAAGTCAGCTCTTCATACATACTTACTCTATGGTGTGAGAGCGCAACCTGTGACGTCATATTTTCTGATTGGTGTTTGATGTCACGTGACTGAATGCCTAATTTTTCCAAACATATTTTCTAAAAATAATAGTAATCTTTATTCTGTCTACTAATTTATATTACTTTTTGTTGTCTATTCATTGGAAATAGTCATAAGAAACATACACCAATCCGATTTATTCTTAGTGGACACAAGCCTATTATATATATACATGGGACCTAACATAGCTGGCGAGATGTGGGTGTGTTTGCACACCTCTGCCTACCCCTTCGGGGAAAAAGGCATGATGCTATGTATGTTTTTTAAGTTACGCAGAACTTATGGTGTGACCTACGTATTTCCTTTTTACAAATTTTCAAGATCTCAAATAGATCTAAAATTAATAAAATAGGTAGGTACCTATTTCATTAATTTTATTGGCTGTAATAGACTATTAGTGCCCAGACATTTTTTTTGGGAAATTTTTCACCCTACAAGCAATGAAGTAATACGAGTAGATTTCATTTACGCTTACAATTTCATTTATTTATAAAAAAAACAAAATATTTTTTTGTAATATTAAATTAAATAATAATTAAAATAAATTAAATTAGCATTTAATCGACAGTTTTTGATATGTGAGAAAATACCACAATTATTCCCAATCACATAACCGCCCACAATAAGAATTTTTAATATGTTTATCTTAAAACATGTGTGAACGACTGTACCTCATTTAACGTTAGTATGTAGAAGTTTACAATTAAATTTAATGGTTTTCTAGGTCAAAAGTCAAGCGAAAATTGGACTGATATTGGGCACTATTTCAAGCACAATTTTTTAAGCCTGTACCTATAGCTCGTTCGGTATTCGCGTAGTGAAGTGAGTATGCTGGGCGTAGAACCTACGCCCAGCATACTCACTGAACGAAGCCTATAACTCCGGAGATATTGGAGTACCATTTTTTCTTTTTGGGCACGATTTGACACTATTTGGGCACAATTTTTTGAAGTATGAATTATGGTTGAAGCGTACACAGATTCCACAAACGAAGGTGAGTATGCTGGGCGAAACCTTCGTCCAGCATACTCATGGAACTATGGCTGTAATTTCTTAAGTATAAGAGCACTATTTTTTTCCTTTGGGCACTAATTAGCACTATTTCAGCACTATTTTTTGGCATTCATGAAATATCAGGATTCCATGGTGAGTATGCTGGACGAAGGGACACCAACGTTTGACACCTGTAAGTATATCTCTGATGATAGGATGATGAAGGTAACGTCACCTGAGGTTGACTCAGAAATAATTGAAGTTTACGTTAAGATAGAGAGTAAGAAATAGTAGTACTAACTATACCTAATAGAATTGCAGTCCATGATGTAACCCGCCGCTTTAAATAAAAAAAAACTCAATAAAATGATAGAAAGGTACAACAATACCTTTATTTTACAACTCAAACCGTTACCTGTGTTCTGTTATTTCTGTTTTTCTATCGTGAACCAACTTAGAGCATCTTCATTTTGGTAGGGCACGCGTCAAAAGCATTTCGGTAGTTACTCAAACGCGTCAGATTAGCCTACATAGTACATGAACTATGATGAATGCATCATGATGTCCCCGACCACACTGACGAAAAATCTGATATTTTTTTTATGCTCGATGATACTACAATTTACCATTTTAATTACAAATGACGATAATTGAAAAAAAATCGATGGACCCGTTTTTGAGAAAATAGAAAGAAAAAAAATACCAGTTTTTTGGCCCTGGAAAAGTTATTTCAATTATCTTCCTCGTCAGCTGGGCCACTATTAAAATACACGTTCGTGCTATCGGTGGAATGGTTCTAAGCTGTAGCTTTCCGTCCATACGTACATACATAGATAGTTAGATACATGTATACATACACAATACATAATTTTTCCAGAAATCACTGTTTTCTGGAGATTTTTAATAATACTTCACTAGCATCACTACATATTATAAAACAATGATTTTAAATACAATGGATTTCGGATCATCGCTCAAAAGTGTCCGAACTAAAAGAGAAACAAAACGCTAAAAGAGAAACAATCGCGCGCCAGTCTTGATTTTGACAACTGAACGACAACACGTTGCACAATGCCGTACTGTATTGTAAAAACGTGTAAAAACTACGAAAAAAAAGCAAATTGAAGACGGTGTATCATATTTTCAGTAAATAAGCTTTTGTTTTATTATTTGCAATTTATTATTTCACTTAAAATACAGTATTTCGTCGATAATAAATTAAAAGACAAAAGTAAATATTGCAATCCAGTCCAATACCGAAGTACCTATCTGTCTCTTTCGAACTCATCCCAAGCTCAGTAAAAAGAAAGAGACCATTTCATTTTCACTGAATAATGTACTAACAAAATGACCATTCAGATTTATTCGGATTACCGATAGCGATAAAACTATTTGGAACAAAGATTATAGTGGAGACGCCTTGGCTCTTTATGATTTTTTTTTCGTTATATGAACCAACATCTATTTCAGTTTTCCTCGGGATCCAGTACACTGTGCACAATGGAAAAATATTATTGCCCTAGCACGGCGAGAAGAATATTTTGATCCAAAAAATAACAATCTTGTTTGTTCGGCTCATTTTATGGACATAACAAAAAGAGGTCCGATCTTTATGAAACTTGTACAAGAATCCCTTGATTGAATGGAGGAGATAAGCCCAAAAATGTTTTTAATTTTCACAGGGTATCATTGTTTTGTCATAAATATAATTACACATGTCATTTTATTTCGTGTATGTACTGTTATTTTCTTTTTATTTGGATTCTCGGTAATGTATTCCCACGGGAATCGGGGCCGAGATAACTATATCTCGCGGGCGGAGTCACGGTGATCAGCTAGTAGCCAATAATTTCGTATCCCAAAAATTAATCATAAGATAAAAATAAATTAATGATGCGCAGTTTTAGCAACTAAGTCAGTCACTTGAAACACGGCTATCTTGTAGTAGACGTAGCGACATAGCGTTATGAAAATAGTAATGAAAGCGGAAGAACTTTGACACCCGCAAGAAGTTTGGCATTTATAATATTATAATTAGTTAAATTCATTAATTCCCTTTTTGTTATTCATACACTACAGTTACTTATTATGAAACTGACTCGAAAAAAAAAATCTTTGTCAGTCGTTAATTAGTTTTTCAGCTTATTTCGTCTAACATAAACAAGTAATTACAATTTATAAGATTATGGAATTTATTGTAGTCTTACATTAATTATTACGCCTACGTAGGTACATATCATGGAATCCTTAAAAGACTTTAACAAAATAAACCTACTCCATTGTTTCTATGTTCACGTAGTTCAAGTATAAGCTGCATAAGGTGAATTAGTCAGGCGGACAGATAGAAGCTACGTAATGCGATAAATTAGTGCAAACAAAAGTGAACACTATTCCGTTGAATCAAGGTTTAAATTTTAATATGAAATTTGTTTATATCTATGTATGCCTATGTATAATGTATAGGTCGACTCGGGACATTATTTTCTTGCGATTTGTTCTAGATCCTATGTCCGTTGTATTATAAGGTCTTTGTTATAAAACAAAGTCGCCCATTCCGTATGTATGCCTAGATCTTTAAAACTACGCAACGGATTTTGATGCGGTTTGTACCAATGGATAGAGTGGTTCACGAAGAAGGTTTTTGTGTAGGTACCTATATAATTTATCAAGTGGGTGTAACAGCGGGCGTCCGCTTGTTATAAAACAAAGTCCTCCGCAGCGTCTGTCTGTTCGCAATAAACTCAAAAACTACTGCACTGATTTTCATGCTGCTTTCACTAATGGATATAGTGGATCTCGAGGAAGGTTTTAGTATATATTTATATTTGTCACGGGCAAAACAGTGGGCGTCTGCTAGTATATGTATAGAATAAAAGAGTAATTAAAAACATACATACGAACATACTTAATAATAAATAAATAGTCCTATTTTGGATTCGTTTAAAATGTTAAATTATTCCCAATGGGTAGTGTGTACAGTGTCCACTCATTATGGAATATACGAGTATGTAGGGATCTGCCATTCATTCTGCGTAGGTTAACAACAATATTGGTTTGATTGTGTGACCCAATGTGACCGAATCAATAAAATTGTGCAGTCTTAAATTACCCAATAGCTATTGTGTATTATTAACCCAATAGTAAAGAACCCATTTACGCAATTCCGTACGCTATGGAGCTTTATTAAGACGCATGAGCGTAATAATGAAATATAATAGCATGTGTAATCGTTCTGAATTGGGCGTTTACGATATAGAAGTATTCGCCACATTCACTGTACGTCTGTATGGGGTAAGAAAAGAAAAGCTGCGTCGCGACGAGCACCGGGCGCCCGGCTTAGAGAATATGAAAGGGTGAGGGATGCGCGTATGAGATGCGCGGCGCAGCCTCCGCTTAGTTTTGCCTCTGTGGCGCCTCCAACGACGAGTTGATGTTAGTTCTGTGAGCTGGACGCCACGCGTAGAGTGATTAGTAAATGTTGGGCCCTGGGCCGTGTTATATTTTCTGATGGGCTGGCGTAGATGAACTGCCGTGGAGGGGTCACGGGTACTTCGCGACCGGCCGCCGTGGCGGTGCTACGGACCCATGCTCACCCACAGTCGATCTGATGGCGACTTTCCTGTGTACACCAGAGGTAAGAGTGCCCTCTCTTTTACTTGCCTATTATTATGGCAAATAGCAGGATTCTTTACTCAAAATACAGTACAATGCTGCATTTCGGTATATTAATACTTCGTCTCTAATCTCACGTTAGTAAGCCGATACTTACAATACATAGTATACGTATATTTCTAGGTTTACTACTTAGCTCCTCCATACCTACTTGTATCGAGTATATTAGTATTACCAGCGTAGAGCATCTTAAACATGAAATTAACTAATTAATTAATAAACGTTACCAGTATATTAAGCTTCATTACTCTCATTATTCGCTAACTAACTTCGTAGCATAAAAATGGGTATGGTTCGGTTATTTTCTAGGGCATTAGATACCTATTTATAAATAAGGGCTACACGGTTAACCTAGCAGATCACATCATCAAAAGCAAACTCCAGTGTCCATTCGAGCTTGACATGTTCATACCTATACAACGTACACATTATCATAGGTACCTTACCTTAGTACTATGTTGGTCATTTTAACACATAAATTAAAATATATGTATCCAAGTTTATACACTATATGTATATATAGACAAGAAAGTAAATAATATGTAGTTAAGTAAGGTATTAAGTAGGGGGTTACTGTAATTATGTAGTTGGTTTCGCCATTATTGGTCTGGTCAATAAGGTTCCAATTATGGCTTGTGTATGTCTAGCAATTCAGTTCGATTACCTACACTTGTGTAATATTGACAATCGACCGTTGACTGATTTTTTAAGGTTACGATTTCACGCAACACGGTGCTTCTCGTCCACTTCGATACCTTATTTACCACACGGAATTCTCGAGGGCATGTCGGTCTCGTAACGACTTAACTCTATGGTATACTTTTGTCTGCCTAATGCTCTACAACCCAGGTACTCCCTTGTTCTCAGGAACCTGACGTCAATACCTAATCAGACCGTCAGACCATCGAATGCCTTGTTAGCAGTTGTAGTGTTTAGTATTAGCGGATGTTATTTAATTCACCTTGTAAATACTTTGATGTAGTGATGAAATCAGCATGTTGTGGGACCAATAGAATTTTTTTAAGATAAGTCATTGCTATCAGCTACTATCTAATCGGTGCGCCTATTATATTGACTGTATAATGTCTTAGTGTTATTTTATATTCAGTACTACTCGGATACCGACCCGTGTATGTGTAAAGTGTAAATATGAAGTGTGTGTGAACTTGTATCTAAGTGAAGTTGAGTGATGCAGATGTAAATCATGCAAACATGGATGATTTGATTCGGAAAGCAAAGACAAAACATAGACCGATTGACGATGACACCCAAAGTGATTCAGGAGTTGTGGATGATGAATGTCGTAAGTGTTATTTGGATAATATAATCAGGACCTTATCACAGAATAAGTACTTCTAGCTGACCCCTCAAACGTTGTTTTTCCATAAGGTGGACTAGCCGTATCACTTAGTTAAATAGTTTACGACCGATTTTCAGACCTACTTAATACAGACCAAAATTTTCGTAAGAAACGGTCAAGCCGTTTCGGAGGAGTTTGGCAACAAACACTGACACGATAATTTTATATGTAGGTATTATGTCACCGTTGGATTGTAAAAACTGTACAATTGTAATCAGACTCGCATGATTGATGGAATGATTGTATTTACTGGCGATTACAGAAGAGTTGTTCTGAGTTTCATTACCAGATTCTTCTCTCACAGGTTCTAAATCTAAAAACTATAAAAAGTCTACACATAAAATAGGGAACGTAAACTATCCGACCAAACCCGGAACCTCGTGGCTAGTCGCGGTTCGATGACGCTTCAAACTTCGGCTGACGCGGAGTTATATAGGCAGCTAGCTCAATAGACAGATCGGGAAGTTTTTGCGACACGACATACGCTCCTTTAATACCCATCGTATAAAGGAGACAATTTAGCAAAACCAAGTGTTTGCTAGAGACGTGTCAGCTGGCTTTGCCCAATGGCAAAGCCAGCTGACACAGAGTGAATCTATCCCGACACTACAGCGAAGACATCCCTGACATCAGCTTTTACGAAATTAGGATGGATCTCAAACAGCTTCAGAACAACAAGGCGCCGGGGAGGATGGAATTACCACAGAGCTTCTGAAAGCGGGCGGGACGCCGGTACTGAAAGTTGTTCAGAAGCCATTCAACTCCACCTTGCTTGAAGACAATACGCCAAAGTCATGGAACAGCGGTATGGTGGTCCTGTGATTAAAAAAAGGCGCCAAAACCTTACTGAAGAACTACAGGCTCATTACACTGCTGAGCCATGTCTACAAGTTGTTCTCGAGAGTCATTACAAAGCGTCTCAAACGCAAGCTAGATGACTTCCAGCCTACCGAACAAGCTGGTTTCCGAAAAGGCTATAGTACCATAGACCTCATAAATACCCTGCGGCAACCAATAAGTAACTTAAAAATTCTTTAACCAGAAATATTTTTCGTACATATAAGACTACGCTCTTAATAAGCTTCCTATTTCCTAATAAGCTCCGTGACAGTTTTACGCTTATTTGAAAATTTCCAGATGTATTACGCTTTCCGTTTGTGGAGACAGTTCTTATTTTTAGTAAATGCTTGTTTCGAATCAGTCTTTCGGTTCGGTCGTTTAGAAAAAGTTAAATAGGTATGTACTCTGATGTTTTGGAATTGACATATTTTTAATGGAAATTCTAAAAGGGTAGTATTTAACTGCTAATCAAAAAACCTTCGTTTTGTACTAAAAAATCCCATTCCTAAGCAAAGATAATGAGCAGCAAATAATTACCTCAAAATATATGAATTTTAACAGCAATTTAAGTTCGTGACGCATAGCTATTTATTTAAGAATTGTAAGCTAACCTAACCTATCCAAGTCTGATTAAACTAAAACCATTTCTAGATATACCACTAAGACTAAAGTCTTCTAACCTAAGACTTTATTAAGATTTGCTGCGCAATCAGTATATTTTGATATGCAAATCATATTTTTCGTACGTTAATCATATTTTTTTGACACATTTGAAGAAAAAATACAACACACTATTGATGTATATTTATGAATTATTTCTAGTACAGTCAGCTTCAGAGAAAAGGAACCCCCCTTGATAATGACATGAAAGCATTAAAGGTTTTTGAATCATTGTGTATATGGCATGTTGGTCTAGTGGTTATGACCGCTGCTTTGTGGACACGGCAACCGAGGTTCAAATCCTCGGACACAAGTTCTTTTTTTATTTATATAATTATTATTTTATTTTCTTGAGCACTTTTTGTTAATTAATATTTAAGGAATCAAATTTTATAGTAGGTATGAGGTTTGTAAGAAAAGATAGGCTTATTGCATAAACTATATTAATTTATTTATCGAATTACATTTCTAGGTTTTTTTCTTTCCTCTTTCCATTCCTGGTTGAGTATACAGTTTTTCTATCTGAGTTAAATTGGGGTTACTTATTTTTAAATTTTACCTGACCTAAATTTATTGACAAAATACTATACCCTAAGTGAAGTATAAAATGTTTACTTAATATACTGAATATCGCCGCGTCACATCATGACTCACGAATGACGTCACGTGATGCGATCGTTCGCTGAGCTGCTTCATAT
Source organism: Nudaria mundana (assembly GCA_963556515.1). NCBI lineage: Eukaryota > Metazoa > Arthropoda > Insecta > Lepidoptera > Erebidae > Nudaria > Nudaria mundana. The sequence goes on from OY748292.1 coordinate 13,945,008, forward strand.
TAATTTGTAATTTTCTGATATTTTTCGTCTTTCGGCTCAATTGTATACCAAGATACAATTTACTCACAAAAATACCACATTAATTTATGTGCTGTTTGAGGATACGAACTCGTATCTCCAGCGCCAGCCGATCACCTAGGACGTGCCTTATACCACTAGGCTATCGGTTCACTTGATAATAATGGCGAAAATATGAATAGCATTACTCCTTTTATCGAACAAAGTTGATTACGGTGTAATTTTCTAGACCTTAAGGTTTAAATTTCAACTTCCACCATATGTGATAATAATAACTGCTCAATAGACTAAAAGATAAGGTTGAAATTAGTATAGATTTCTCGTTTAGTTCAATAGATTACGCTTGATACAGCTTGTTGCACTACCGTCATGTTTTACTTCAAAAACTTCAAAAACTTATCTGCTGTATGAGCTGCGGCTATAGTATTATAATATCTGTGACAGCGTGATAAGGTTGCAATTAGAATACTTCTTTGCCTTATTTACTAAACTGTGATTGAAGGTAACTTTATAATTCGTGGTAATTTGCATTGGTGTTAATCCTCCTCGTAATATTATTCAATTTATTAAGTTTTTGATCAGTTTTTTGAGTACATTGAAAGTATGGTTCGATTAACAACATTTTTGAAAGCTAAAATTATTGTTCTCTGGGAGCAAGAACAAAGCATAAAGAAAATAGCACGAGATATGGGCATAACGGTAAGAGTTACGATAAAAATATATTAAATACCTATTTATTGCTTAATCATGTTAAATTTTCATTTACAAGTTAGTTTTTTGGAATTTCTTTTATTTATTATCATTTTCATTACAGAGAAATACAGTGCGTAGATGGATTCGAAGGTATCAAGCGACGGGTGATATAAAATGGGAACGCCAGCCAGAAAGATTCAACTTACTGACGATCATCGCACCAACCGAGTAAACTTTGCTACTCGTTATTTAAATTTCGACTGGGAAAACGAAATTGTTATATTTACCGACGAAAAATGCTTCAAGTCAGATAGGGATGGCCGAAAAATTTTATGTAGAAGAAGTGGCCAACCCTAAAAACGTATTAGACTTGAGAACAAGCGGGCGGTTAACATTAGGTAAGTAAATGATTATATTCTTTAAAAAAAACATAAAAAACATAACATAGCATCACGCCTTTTTCCCCGAAGGGGTAGGCAGAGGTGTGCAAACACACCCACATCTCGCCAGCTATGTTAGGTCCCATGTAATATTCTTTAACATAAAATAAATTAATAATAACATAAAACTAATACATATATCTATATATATATAAATATATGTAACGAGACTACCACCAAAGATTAACAGATTGCGTCACTCGCCATTCTAGTTCGTACTACTGAGTTAGTACCGAAGACGTAACTAGATGGCGCTACGGGTAAATTTAGAAGTCGGTATCAAGATTCTCGAAGGGTCAATGACCTCTCCTACATATTATTGATATTGGTGTGAATTCCTTGCTACGAGTAGGGACTAGGAGCGTGTGCTGGATACCTCAACCACTGCTTGAGTATGTATGTGACCTCTTAGGACTGACTCAAGGACGGTATACGGCCATCCACCCCTGCTGGGTGCTATATACCTACTTGAGGGCGCTCGTAGGAAAGCCGGATGTCAGTGGCTATATTTTTTTCGATTATTTAATATTAACTTTCAACTACGCTCCGAGTACTTTATTTGTGTATCCCGCTCCACTACCCCGTTCTACAGTGGTGCCCTCTGTGAGGCGATTATGGTACCAGAGAAAAGTACCCGTGCTACAATATATATATATATTTATATTATATATTTCTAATTATTATTGCTGCTGACATTGATTTACATATTGCAACAGATTTGAAAGGTTTATTATTTTAGGTTACTGGGGATGGATGTCTTCAATGGTCCCAGGCGAGCTAGTGGTGTGCAAGACTGGTTAAATGCACAAGAAGATATAACGGTGCTCGAGTGACCGGCTAAAAGCCCGGATCTTAACCCTATAGAAAACTTATGGGGTCAGATGGTTTTAAACTGGGACTCAAGTGAAATAAAGTCAAAAAATAAATTGGATGAAGAGGTAAACAGAACTTGGGAACTAATGCGAAATAGTGCCGCATGTTTTAATATGGTGTCGGGGATGAAAAGTCGTCTTCAAGAAGTGATAGACAGTGAGGGTCATCCTCTCCGTTATTAATGCAGTATATCAATTCTTACCCAGGACAAATCTTTGTGTGCTGAACACGATTATTTGTTATGTGTCTGGGTGTAATTAATCTAAAAAAAATATTTAAAATAAGTATTATATCCGTTGTCGTTGCACCTTAATGTCCATATCACATTAAGGTGCTTATTTTAGGCTAGATGACGCTGTGTATAAAGTGTCCTAACATTCATAATAATAATATTATATTATTAATACCTAATCCCATTACAAGTTTTTGTTTACAAGTTTAGTAATCTTCTAATGTGTTAACGATGCACCATCTGACCTCACATATTTTTCTAATGTAGTGTTAAAAGGGTAACCTACTTATCAGAAAATGTGATCAAAGAGGAAGATGTATATTGCTATACTGTTATAGTTCAGCATGTTGGTTCTTTGTGATTCACAGGAACAAATAACATTTCATTTTTCAACCATTCTTTTATATTCAAATATTATACAGAGTGTAAAAAATTAATGTTTGCAACTTTAAATAAATAAGTAAATAAATATTGTAGTTATGTTTCTAGAATTATCTAATATTAAGTAAACATTTTATACTTCACTTAGGGTATTGTATTTTGTCAATAAATTTAGGTCGGGTAAAATTTAAAAATAAGTAACCCCAATTTAACTCAGATAGAAAAACTGTATACTCAACCAGGAATGGAAAGAGGAAAGAAAAAAACCTAGAAATGTAATTCGAGAAATAAATTAATATTGTTTATGCAATAAGCCTATCTTTTCTTACAAACCTCATACCTACTGTAAAATTTGATTCCTTAAATATTAATTAACAAAAAGTGCTTAAGAAAATAAAAAAATAATTATATGAATAAAAAAGAACTTGTGTCCGAGGATTTGAACCTCGGTTGTCCGAGGTGTCCACAAAGCAGCGGTCATAACCACTAGACCAACATGCTATATACACAATGATTCAAAAAACTTTAATGCTTTCATGTCATTATCAAGGGGGGTTCCTTTTCTCTGAAGCTGACTGTACAAGTATTGTTAAACAATTGGTTTACTTGCAGGGGAAAAAATATTTGCTGTAGAAAAGTTTATCTGCTGCTTATAAATTGAGGGGCGATAAGTTTTTTGCTGTGCATTTAAATTTAACCCATTCCAAAATATTATTTAACATTTTTGTAAAATGAATATAGATACTTCTCCCAATAAACGCATTGAATCACAATGCTACCTGTATGTAATCCGACTTGGTTTCTGTTTGCTAGAGTTATCGGACGCCAAACTAATAAAATATTGATTTAAAAAGGTAATTGAGAGAAAAAGATATAGGTAAGCTACTTATGAAAGCTCAAGACTTTACGTTTCATTTTTTATTTTCTTTCCAATAACTAATAACACATTACTAATGGTATGAATCTATCTTTTCAGATAAAACAGACAGCAGACGTGTATTGGCAGGTTATATGTAATTTATAGCAACCGTTTGATATTGTATTTTTTGTTGCTTGAATATTTTGCATGTTACTTCATCATCGTTTGATCTATTACATTAGTAATTATAGAGCAACAAATTTGGTCCCTGCGGTTCGTAATGATTACGGAAATATTATATATTTTTCTATTTACTTTCTGTTTTATTGTTGACATTTAAGACTTTTTTGTGCTAGACACGCTGTTGCGTATCCAGCCAAGTTAAAAGGAAAGGAACTAACGATACAGCAGACGTGTGTCTATTACTGTGTCACCTCATAATGTTGAAGATGCGTATATATTCCATATATTTACGCATAGTTGGTTTAGATAATTAGAGAATACTAATTCGGTATTATTATCCATTCATAAGTCACACCTGTTTATCTGAATTAGTAGACAGAGGCAAAATGTACTTTTTTCGCCAGCAGCTGCCAACAAAGCTAACGTGACCTTTACATTGAGAAATCTATAATTCCTCTGATCAAAAATTACTTTTGGTTCTGTCAATTGTGATTTTTTGACTTTCTGATTCCTTCTGTTAATTATTGATCCGACCAATTAAATCTTCCGATCCACTTGTTGTGTTCACCGGTGCCGTAATCATCACCTCAATGCAAGTTATTTTATTTGTTATTTTTTCGAGTACCTTCTTTTCTTTAGAGCCTAGTAATCCTATTTACCCTTTAACTTAATTCACATGCTTGCGTTAGAAATGGTTTAACGTACAAGTGAGGTGTCGGCATGGACCTCATTTTTGTGTTTGTACCGTTACAGCTTTTAGTTAATCGTAAATCAAACGAAAGTAAATGAAAACTCATTTAATTTTAGCAAATCATTTTAGTTAATAAATTAATGGTAACTTGTAGTATTTCCATGTGCTTGTAGTTGTGTATTTTATATTTAAAAGGTAATGAAAGCAGTACTGTTGTGCATGGATGTTCTGTACCACTATATCTACTGTACTAGCTATATCTTATGTCATATTTTATAATTTAATTTGATGTTATGATAATTTTTTACCAAACAGATCTAGCAATCATATCTAAAATGTATAGATAATCTAACTTAATTGCGATAACCTAAGATACTTCTGGAAATTCTATTAACAAATGCTGTTTTAGTCACAACTCTTTCTAATTGTCCGAAAGTTATGATTTAGGTGTCATTCCATTCGGAATGGCGCGTGATATATTTTGAAAAATAAAAAAAAGGAACCATTTTAAAAATTTTAGAAAAATAATTAAAAATGGTGGAATTTTCTATCAGATTTGTAGTACCAATAATATTTATAACTTTCGCAGAGAGTTGAAAGTACGCCTGTAAGCTTCCATTTACAACACCATTTACACTAATTATTTAATTCTCCATAACATGGAAGAAATAAATATTTCAACCACCATACATACAAACTTACTACATTACAAATAGAGCAAAACGGCCATAATGCCGGCTGACGGGGCGCTACGATACTCAGACCGTTGTTGATCATTCGTGCTCTCGTCGACGTGAAGGCGCGCGGTACGTTAAATACTAGTCAAGTCAGTCGTGTTACCACGAGACACAACTAACTGGAGAGGCGAGTTTAGTGCATTGCAACATGCAGGAGGGACAGAGGCAGGCAGACGAGTCCCCACTCTACCCCGCGTTACCGTCCGCCCGCACGCCAGTTTAGTTTGCCGTTGAGCGTCTATAGTAGCGCCGGTATTTCACAATGAATGTGTCATGACCGCCTGTATCGGCGTAGTTTTTTCACCCTGTTTGCCATTGTTAGTGTTCATTGATTGTGTTTGTGTTGTTGTGATGTTGCGGATGTCATTTATACGACATGGCGACGCGTAGTTGACATGTCGCTGAACGCGCCCGTCCAGGCGGTGCGCGGGACAAGGACCAGCAGCCTCGATCAACTCGATTTCCAGGAGCGAAGGCAACTGATTGCGAGTTCATTATCTCTTACCGATTTCTTACATGTCGGGGCCAAAGAGGTAGCAGCGGTTGCCGGTCAGTTCCCCCTCCACTTTTGTCTCAATATGCTCAGCTATACATTCCTAACAATAACTTTGCGAAATTAAAAGTACATGCTCGACACAGTACCCATTCTAGCATTACTCATGATCATTTTTGCACCAAATTCTATTTAATAATGTTTAAAGTTTTGTTTATAAATAGATACAAAATTTGCAGTCACACATGTAAAGTGTCACTAAGGATACATTCAACACACTCTAATACTCTAACTCGAACAGTTAATAATATTATTACCGACATCACGCTACCTGCAGGAGTGGTTTGGGTTAGTCACAAGTTACAATGATGTCTGTCTATATTTCTTTAGCACTTGCGTGTCAATTTTTTTTTATATTTATGAAACAAAACCGTTGATACAGGTTGGTTTTAGTTGTGTGCCAATAATAGGACAACTTGAATAAAACCGGCGTAAAGGTGTTATGATTCCCGTTGGTAAGAGGCCTATAATGAAAAACAGGTTCAAAAACCTTAATGGCGCACTCAAGTAAACTAAGCAATTATAGTATATTTTCTATCCCTACATATAAATAAATTAATATTCATTTATTTTCCTCTGATCTGTAATTTTATGTTTTAGTATGCCAACCGAGCTAAACCACATTTTAATAGCTATAAAGTTAACTCCTTGTATAGTCCATAATACATTTTTAGGACCGGCGGAACTAGATAATCTATGGTTGATAAAGGGTCAATGTGGCACTTTAATTTGAATAAATAAATAAATAAATTTGGGCGAGTTCCAACTCGCTCCTGAAGATGATTGCTGACCGTGTAGATGGTCAGTATATGAATCATTGTTGTGATCTACACGTCAAAAATAATACTTAGGATTAAGGTTATTAACATGTATACAATCAAAATACGAGAGACAACTTTATTTAAAGTAATAAATAAATAAAATAAATAATATCAATAAGGCACTTTTGGACGAAAGTAACGGTAGTAACCCACTTAGTTTTATTCCATCACTTGGTGAAACTAATAAGAGTGACTAAACCTACTATTGCCCAAGGGGTCTCTATATTTTTAAGAGTAGTTAAACTCAATCTGATTATTATACAACGATATAGCGAAAGTGGTCATGTAAATTTTTGTAGAATACCGAGTTAGACCAGTTTTTTAATGCCAAAATGCCCATGTGGCGTTTCCATAATAAGTATACAACACAGTACACACTCTTGCTTTTTTGGGTCCTGTACCTACTCATTTGAAAACGTGTTTCGGCGAAGTACGAATGTACATTCCCAGTTTTGACCAATGTTTTAACGCAGAATGCCACAGGCAAATTCTATATTCAAGAGTAGAGTGTTTTTTTTTGTACGTTCTATAGGTATATTTTAAGGGATTTATCATGTTAACTAAAGTTTCATATTTATTCCTTTTAACTTTTGTAATTGTTATACCTGCTACATAAATAATTAGTTTTTATTTTAATTTATTTTTTTCGCATTTTTAACTATTAATATATATAAAATATATTTATATACAGCAGGATATTGCAATATTAATTAATGTGTGCTTCATTCCAACTCGGTCATCTTATTATACTATAAACCTACTAATCTATATATTTAATACGACAATTTGTCTGTCTGTCCGTCCATCGCGTTTTTCAATTTACATACATTTGCATGAAATATTAAAATATGCTTTTTTTTGTTTTTTATTTATTCGAGGCGATACAAAGTTCGTCTGGATAACTAGTTATATTTATTTGTTTGATTACATTTTTACCAACTTGGTTCAAAACAAATTTGCATTGCAGGGTTGACAAGTTCATATTCACGTCATTGAGGCTAATAATTATTCAAGTAGTACGTGCAGTTTGCGAGGGATAAGCGGAGCTATGCATTTGTGTGACTGTAGTGCGTCAACGTATATGTGATCTATTTTTGGGAAAAAACTTCTATTTATTTATACTTTTAGAACACATTTCTGAAGAAAGAAAAAAAGAGAAATGTGTTCTTAAAGTATAAATAAATAAAAGTAGTAGAAAATGTGTTACAAAAATGATTTAATGGTGTAAATTGAGTATGAGTGAACACCTCTGATGATGCCGTTATCCCTTACCGCTTATCCCTCGCGAACTGTACTTAGTACACGTAACTACTCACTCAACCATGTCCTTGTCGTATAGTTTTTCTGCACTAATTGAAACCACCATTACCAGTTATTTACCATTAGACCAAAAGAATATTTAAAACTATTAAGTCCCCAGCTATTGTCTGCAACTTGTGACAGGCATTCTTAATTATTCTTAAATATGGTTGTCTATCTAGGGTTAGCCAAAAGATCATTGGACTAGCCTCGGAGTAGGTATATCAAATGCTAAAGACTAAGAATTAAGATTTATCATGGCTCTAGTCTGCATTCACAATTGCCAAAGCTAGTTTGAATCTGGCATGTTTATCTATACGAGTGTCCTTTTGTTACCACAAGTAATACTTGAGGTGCATATTAACTATTACAATGTTTACATAAAGGGACTGATGAATCATGATACTTGATTGAATGACAACCAAATTCTATGTTGGTTCAATCATTATAAGTTACATAATGTAATAAATAACATTTATAACTCACCTTAATCTGAGTTTGTTTTCTAAGATTAACATCTAGAAATATTATTTTAGTGGGACTCTTCCGGTAATTTGCATGGATTGAGAGAAATATGGCATTGAGCCGATTACGTAACATAGCTTATTATAGCTATGCTACTTTATAAATTTGTTTTTACATAACTTTGTAAATGCCTAATACATTTTATTTAGCAGCGTAAATTTTGGAACTAAAACAAAAATTTGGGCTCTTACATTTTTAGAGTCGTAGTATCAATCGCCTACACTACCTACACATTTACACAATATGGATACGTTTTGTTTATGGCATTGTATCTTAAAACACTTGATCCGATTTGTTTGAATTCAATTAAATTAATTCTTATTTTATGGGTTTTTGTGCTTTTGCTGTAAATTTGGTTAAAATTAAATATTAGAATAAATCTCTACAGTCGTATAAAAAACAGCAACTACTTGACAAGTCGAAGCGCGTTGAAAATCGAAAACTGTTACTTGAACCATTAAACCAAATCTGGTGCTAGATTTTTACATTGAATCTGCAATTAGAATTCCCAGCTCGTCGTCAATTTACTGCTTACATTGCAGATTGGGTTTACTGGAATCTGGAATGGTCTCAATGTGTGAATCTATAATAACTATAAGATTTCACAGTTCTTCTGGTGTACCTAATCGTATTTACAATATTAATGCAAATCGTGGGTACTTACAATATACATAAAATTTTCTTAATAACAGTACACAGTACACTTATTAATTAGTAATTACCTAGGTAGTAGAATACTAAAACAAAAGATGAAAATAATAGATGTGCCAAGACATCTCGCCAATAACGGTCGAGGTCTTAGAAGGTAAAGTTCTCAAATCTTTTTGCAAGGTGACAATGACGTGTGGCGCGTTGGTGGGCTTCTACAACGATTGTTGTGGGCGAGACACTCCGCTCCGTCATAAGGCACTGACTCACTCATAATTGGCGAGTTAAATGCCATTCACATCACACCCATACCGAAGTTCTTTCAATGTGCAACATGTTCTCAATAGTCAACAATATACTAGCATTCCCAGTTATCTGTCCACAGGACCTTTATCATTGTTGCAGCAATGTATATACGTCTTGAGGTCATTAGTTTATCTTGCTTGGAACATCTTAGCATTATAAGTTAAGCCTTATTGTAGGATATATAGGTGATTAGGTACTAGCTTTACAGTTCTAATCAGCTTACTTAATCTCAATGAAGAATTAAAAAAAAAACAATTAATGTAGATGGTCGTATCTGCACTTTTATATGTAATTCCAGCAACTCATATAGGTGCCATGAGTCACTAACACTGGCGCTTGTATTAGGGTAAACCATTTATTTTCCGTAATGATAAGGTAATAGCATTGTTGAAAATAAACTAAACGTTCTGTGGACGGAGTTACAACGGCAAATATATTTAGATTGCCTACATAGGCTTTATCGCACAACTGGATGGATTCCTATTAGATGAAGAATTTTTCTTTCGGATGAACACCAGACAAACTGTGATTCTTTCCATTTTCAATGAATAATTCCAAGGTTATTTAAATGGAATTTTCTCAGTCTCTACCGTAGGCGCTCGGCAATGGACGTAGGTGCGGCCGCTACCTCGGGCCGAGGATTAAAAAAAAACGTTATTTTATTATTTGGTAGTAATATTTTAATAATGTAATAGTCCATTATAATGGCGGGATCGTAAAAATCTCGCCTGTAATGTCTTTCCAAGTCTGGGTAGTATCTATCTTATCAGTTTATATATATTGTAATATTCGAATATTGCGCAGTCGGGCTTTAGGTTCTACCATTCAAAACCCAACATTTTAAGCTTAGGGCCATGAACTTATAACTAAATATCAGGTTACCAATTACTATATACCATGCTTATATCAGTTGTCCTCGTGTCAGTATGTTTTAAGGCTTCGGAATGTTCGGTGACCTTTGTCACCGCCCGCGAATTATGCAGGTTTACAGAAATGTGTAATGGATGTCAGACAGATCAACAAAATTAATGTACTTAATAGTTTATGGGTAGTATTTAACTACTAATAAAAAAGCCTTCGTTTTGTACTAAAAAAATCCCTTTCCTAAGCAAAACTACTGATTGCACAGCAAATAATTACCTCAAAATATTGTTAATTTAAGTTCGTGACCCATAGCTATTTATTTATAAATACTAAGCTAACCTATCCAAGTCGGATTCATCTAAAACCATTTCTAGGTATTAAAAAAATAACCACGAAGACTAAAGGCGGGAGCTTTGCTCCATCTACATCGCCTATAGTCCTCTAACCTAATCTATCCAAGTCGGAGCCCTTAGCTGTTACTTTTTATTAAATTCATTCGGCAATTTTGGCCGAACTTTGGCTTAACCCATTATAAATGTGCCCGGTGACGGCAATAGGCTTGCCCCCTATTACGTGGGACTATAATGATAATACTGGCAAATTGTGGGTGTGTAATGCACCTCTGCCTACCCCTTCGGGGATATAGGCGTGATATGTGTGTGTGTATGTATATTTTTGAATTATTTCTAGTACGAGTATTGTTAAACAATTGGTTTATTTGCAAAGAAATAAAATATTTACTGTAAAAAATGTTTATATCGTGCATATAAATTGAGGAGCGATAAGTTTTTGGCTGTGCATTTCAATTTATCCGATAGTTTATTGAATCATTTTGTTTTATTTAGTCCTACTTTAATCATCATTATCATATAATAATCATTACATAAATGTTTTCGGACGATTTCAACAGAATTATTTCAGTCTACTTCTCAACAAATTGTAACTATGCGTTTCTAATGTTTCTATGCTATATATGCTAAGTATTAAGTAATAAACTATAAAGTTATTTTGTCTTTAAGTCTATGGTCTCACTTAGTCTCAACACTTATCCTTTATTGTTACCTATATAAATGACATGCTTTCGCAATTTGCAATGCATATCTTTCAAACCTTTGCATTTTCGTGAGCATAGTGTAGAATTATCTTGAAAGTAGGAATAGGTAATGAAAACAAATGTAACTAAACACATGCTATGTATACTCGTAGATTGGTTTGTGGTCTTGCCAGTGACGGGAAAATTTCTCTTTGGTATATGTATAGTTGGTTCTCCTTGGTGTTGTATTGTGATGGCGCGGACAGTTCATAACAATAGACTCTCCACATAATGGGGCCATTGATTGTGTGGATGTGGATGTATCATGAATGTGTGAGTACTATTTGTACCTATCGATAGTATGGGAGTCTTTTTGTATCGATGAAGTCTTTTATGTACTGACAGCTATTTAACTATTATCATTTGACGCACCAACTCACTGCTGTCCTACTTTTGGATCACAACAAGAAATAATAACCGATTTAAATTCTTAAAGAGCAACTTTGTAATAAAATTAATATGCTGCAATCTTAGATAATTTTTTTATGAGATGTAGAGAGATAATGTAAACAATTTCGTAGCGCCTTCCACCTGCATATTTGTTTGAACTAATTTACTATTATTTAACTAGTTTTATAATTTTCGTAATGTTTTTTTTTTGGGAAACTATAACCAACTTATAGGTAAACGACCTTCAATATACGAACAAACAACTTTCAACTAAATAAACCACGGTCAATTTCGAATCTATGCTTGTCAGGATCTAATCGTGATCGATTTCAATGTGAGACCAGGTTTTATTAGATGTAGTTTATGCGGGCAGTACCCCGGTCCTCCCTCCCTCTTACACTCTTGTACTTTCGCGATCTCAAGGTCTTTAGTTTTCAAATACGGTTTAAATAATGGATAGGTTGTAATTATAGTGTTAACTACCTTGTACTCGTGGCTCGTACTTAAAAATCTAACTTTCTTAAAGAGCAGTAAGTAAGGTACATCAATATTATAAATCAAATTATTTGTATCGTTTTTTTTTGTTTTTTCAAATGCTTCACTAAGATTGAATGGGATAGCGAAATTACGCAGAAGGGTCCTGTTTTATCCTTTTAATTGGCCAATGTGACTGCACTGCACTGTGCCACGATAGTAAGCTCATTTATATAGTAACGAGTTGACGTAAATATAAGTTTATTACCAGTACATAATCACGGTACCTTTGCAAGATATGTAACTACAGTCATTCAAAACAGTGTAGGTACCTACCTATTGCTGATTGGCGACAAGTAAAGATAAAAATTCTAATGGTACATTCTGCAAACTAAGTATTCAATCACTGACTTTTTTAACATATCGAGGTAATCTATTGTATAACCGTTCACCACATTGACTGTACACGCAGCGTTCTATAACCATAATATTATTGTTTAAATTCTAACAGGTCGGTAGCCCTCAACACTTAGCACATACACATTCACTGTTCACTCCCGTTGATAACGGTTCTTTGTTTACAAAATATTACATAAATAAAAACAAAGACACGTGTTTAATAAAAAAAATGTAGTAACCATTTTAGTTTGGACTAGACCCTTGTCCAAGACCCGAAGGTTCACTCGTAATTCTTTTTTCAATACCTACGTTAATTTTGTCATATGAGGAAGAAAGTGATAGAACTGCTTATTTCTGAATTAATTGATTTTGTAATTGCCTAGTCAATTAAGTATTTAACAAACGTTGACGATGTAAAAATTTTTACATGGTTGGTGATCCGGTGTGGCTTACACGCTTCAATGGTCGTTAACAGAATCAATGACTTGGAGACATATTATGTAATTATAGGTATGTTGTGTTTTCCGTCTAATTATTAGTTAAATGGAAATAATTATATCTGGGCAATGCCCTGTGACAACGCATCTTTGGGTATCATATAATCAGAGCGCTCTATGAAACGTGGAACATAGATCTTATTTTTTTTTATTTATCCTTAATTTACCCGTTAGAATTTTAGAATTAGATAGTACCTACTTAGCTCGACCTGAATCGATATCGTCTCATTTTGAAGATCATATCGCCATTAGAATAACACTATGCTAATCGGATAATAGGCAGACTGTTTTCTAATGAAGCCTTGATGACGTTAATCTTGGTTGCATTCGAAGCCATCACACCAGACCCCGGAGCCACCTCTTGTGTTTTATTTTTCCATTTTTAAACGACTTAATAAGAAAGGAGCTTTGGGGCATTTCAACCAACATAATAAAATCAATAATGCCCGCTATTGCGCCTTACCTTGCATTCATATTCAATAAATGAAATGAAATGAAATAAATAAAAATCATATTCAATCAATGATTTTACTGTACTTCATAAGATTAGGAAACCCTAATCTTATGAAGTACAGTAAAATCATTCCTTAATTCAAAGCAGGAGACACAGTGATCCTTCAAATTTTCGACCTATCTCCCAACCCTCAGTAAAATGTTTGAAAAAATAATATTTTAACAATTGCTTTCACATTTTACAGAAAATAAGTTACTTAAACAGTTTGGTTTCACTAAAGGCAGGAACACAACTGATGCAGGAGTTGCACTTGTGAAACATATATTTACTTAATGCATGGGAGGAAAAGCAGGATGCCATTGGTATCTTTTGTGATCTATCAAAAGCTTTTGATTGTGTTGATCATAAGACTTTGTTATTAAAATTAGGGTATTATGGTGTTTCGAACAGCTCACTTGGCTTACTGGAGTCTTACCTCACTGATAGAGTACAAAAAGTTAACGTTAATGGCACCGATTATTCTGGCGCCTCATTAGTCATGGGAGTACCCCAGGGCTCGATATTAGGACCCCTTTTTTTCTTAATATAGGTACGTAAATGACCTTCCTTACTTCACTATAAACTCTTTGTGAAACAGTATTATTTGCTGATGACACATCATTAATTTTTAAAAGTGATAGACAAAAAGTAGTAATTGTATGTGTAATTGATGATGATGTCAATAACACCCTTTCGGAAATACTGCATTGGTTCACAGGTAACAACTTTCTGCTCAATGCGAAGAAAACAAAATATGTAAAATTTACTATGCCCAATGTTAGACAGAACTAATTCATTATTCATAGTAATATGAGTATCCACACTCATATTACTATGAATAATGAATTAGTTCAAATAGTCAATACCACAGTTTTTCTTGGGATAACTCTAGATAGTAAACTGCAATGGGGTTTTCCTATCACAGCCTTGGCAGGAAGACTTAGTTCGGCTGCCTATGCGGTTAAAAAGATAAGGTCACTGACTGATGAAAAAACGGCACGATTAGTTTATTTTAGCTACTTTCATAGCGTTATGTCATATAGTCTGCTGCTATGGGGCTCAGCTGCTGATATTGAGACAATATTTATATTACAGAAACGAGCTATACGAGCAATCTATAGACTCAGACCCCGTGACTCGCTGAAAGAACTATTTAAAGAAATTAATATTTTAACAGTTGCTTCTCAAAATGTTTACGACAACATCTTATATAGTACGGAAGAACATAGAACACTTCAAAAAAAAGTCCGACAACCATAATTTTAGTACAAGAATTAAAAATAAACTGGCAATGACAAAAATTAGATTTCATAAAGTTTGTAATTCGTTTGTAGGCAAATGTGTAAAAATATTTAATAAAATTCCTCAGGATTTGGTTGACTTGCCTCTTAATAAGTTTAAAATAGTAGTGAAAAATGTTTGATGAAGAAAGGCTACTATAATGTAGACGAATATCTTAATGATAAAAATGCATGGTCACCCTAATCTTTTGTTGTTAGCCACTCGTACAATACAATATAAATTGTAACATAATGTAAACGAAACGATATTAAAAAAGAAAATGGACAATCTACCTGAATTTCTTCCTGGTATCTTCTCAGGAGAACCAACTTACCGAACCAGCGAAAGAATCATTTTCAAATGGTTATTTATGTACTGTAGAACGGGATAGTGGAGCAGGGTACAAAGAAAGTACTCGGAGAGGGGTTCAACGGTTTCACGTATTATAATAGTAATCAAAAAATAGCCTCTGACATCCGGCTTTCCTACGAGCGGACTCGAGTAGGTATAAGGCATCCAGCAATGGTGGGTGGCCGTCTACCTTCCTCGAGTCAGTCCTAAGAGGTCCACATGGATACTCCTTCAGTGCTTGAGGTATCCAGCACACGCTCCTAGTCCCTACTCGTAGCAAGTAATTCACACAATATCAGTAAAGTGACGAGGAGGTCATTGACCCTTCGAGAATCTTGACATCGACTTCTATCTTTACCGGTAGCGCCATCTAGTTACGTCTTGGGTACTAATGTAGTAGTAAGAACTAGTACGGCGAGTGATGCAATCTATAGATTCTCGGTGATAGTCCTGTTACAACACTCCCCCTATCTCCATGCAGTCGGCCCGACAAATAGGAGATGTAAGGTTACTATAAGTACTTGATGCGCGGTCTCCCGCGAGCATATAAGTTGAAGACTGGAGACGGTTCCGTCATCGCGTCAATTACGACGCATGATACATTTCGAAGAGAAACAGCGTGGTGGGAAAAGTTTGTCAACCACTCCATCCAGCTCATATTCTTCCTCGAAATCCTAGACTAGCTCTTCCACATCGTTTGGGAGTCCTTAGTTTACGTCTAAAAGTAGACTTTTCTATAAGGATCTGCTTCTTGTGGTTCAAATAGTGAGTCTTCCATATCAGCTGGTATCCTTCATTTTTTGTCCAAAAGTAGACTTTCCAGAAGGATCCGCTTCTTGAATCTTAGTGAGTGTTCCCTTGTAGTAACACTCGTAGCACATAGCAGCAGATGACGTCACGGACTTCGTAGTCGCCGATGACGATGACGTCACGAACTTCGTAGCTACCGATGACGTCATGAATTCCGCAGCGCTGTTGATGTTACCATCAAGAGAGGCCCACCCGTTGGGCTGCCACTTTAGCACGGGGTGGTGGAGTGGGGTACGCAAAGAAGTGCTCGTAGGATAGGATTCAGGAAATATAATAAACAAAAAAAATAGCCTCTAACATCCGGCTTTCCTACGAGCGAACTTGAGTAGGCATAAGGCATCCAGCAATGGTGGGTGGCCGTCTACCGTCCTCGAGTCAGTCCTAAGAGGTCCACATGGATACTCAAGCAGTGGTTGGGGTATCCAGCACACGCTCCTAGTCCCTACTCGTAGCAAATAATTCACACAATATCAGTAAAGTGACGAGGAGGTCATTGACCCTTCGAGAATCTTGACATCGACTTCTATCTTTACCGGAAGCGCCATCTAGTTACGTCTTGGGTACTAATGTAGTAGTAAGAACTAGTACGGCGAGTGATGCACTCTATAGATTCTCGGTGATAGTCCTGTTACAGTACTTAATTTAGTATTTTTATAATATTGCTTGACATAAAATTGTAAAATTTTGACATTCATATGTGCCTAAACTGAATAAACGAAAATGATTCTTTGATTCTTGATTCTTTGGAGGTTCTGGATTTGATGAATATTTTTTTTAATGTACTACGAGTACATAGCATGATTCATATCAGGATAAATAGGCCTCTCCCAATTAACGCCACAACATTCTGTCTTGTGCTGCCCACATCCAGCGGCTTCCTACGACCTTCACGATGTCGTCAGTTCACCTTGTGGCAGGCTAACCCACATTGCATCTTCCAGTTCGCGGTAGTCATTCGAGGACTTTTTGCCCTACCGGCCATCAGCCTTGCGAGCGATGTGCCCTGCCCACTGTCACTTGAACATGGTGACTCTGGTCCTCTTTCGGATCTCGTCGGTACGGATTCGATCGCGAAGTGATTCCATTATTTATTTATTTATTCAAACTTTTAAATCCATCGGTTACTGATGCTCAGGAGGGTTGGACAGAATAATTAAGCTTGAATGAAGAAACCAAGCTATTGCAATTTCATCAGGCTATATTAGGTAAAATAAATTGAAAAATGAGTAATGAACATCGATTGCGAATTTCAGTCAATGGTGTCGTAACAGTTTTACGAAACGGTCAAGAGTAATTCAACAAGGGTTTTGTTATTCACCAAAAGTTCAACACGTCCGCGTCTCTGGTCTGATAAAAACCGAATGAAAGAGGGAAAATGGAAAACCTTTACGATAAAAATATATAAAATTGATAATGTTACTTTACTTATATACACACATCAACAAAGTCTAGGGATATTTGTAAGTAAGTATTAGTAAGTTATGAAACTTAAGTACTGGCTAAAATAAAAGATATTGATAGGGGTTGTTAAGGACATTTTTCCATGTTCTAAATTTAAATTTAAAAAGTTAAACTAAATAATAATGATTGGCGCGGTAATTTTTGAACAGTTCCCGTTCGGTAAATTTAATACCTGAACTGAAGTTTATTTTGAAGTTTCAAAATTAGAAAATTTTGTATTTTGAATACGAAACCTTTTTTTTACATTTTTGTTTTTACATAGTTGTTTGGATCATGTTTAGACGGTATTTGACGAAGTATGAAATGCTACGGGCAGCAGGTATACTGCAAGCTGATGCAATCCAGCAAGTCGTTGCTGAAGAGCTTGTGACCAAACAAAATGTGATATCCAGATTGTGGTCACGTTTTCGTATTATTGGCGAAGTGGCTGAAACGCACCTTGACCAAAACCGCAAGACTACCCATAAACAAGACCGATTTTTACCATTTGTAGCTCAAAGATAACCAAATATCCATAGACTATGTTGATGTGTGTATGACCCAAAAGGTTGGCACACTATTTGATGTCAAACTATTTTACTAATTTATGTTTGTACCTATTGACTAAGTCACTAAATAATACCTTAAAGTATTAATGACATGTGTGGGCCAGCAGGCGCTAGGTAGATGAAATTAGTCTAAGAACATCAGACGGGATGGCGGGTCACTGTAGAGATTTATGTCCAGCAGTGGACTAATGCTTCGTATTATTCATAATTTTGTTTCTTTTACGTTTCGTAACACTCGCGCGCTACTTACATTACTCTGTAATAAGATGTATTTTTGTTACAGCAAAAAAACAAAATGGTTCAGCGGTACACACGAATAGCTTGGGATCGGGCGCGCGTACTCCACCTGCAGAAAGAACCAAATCAAAATTCTCGGCATTCGGTAGACTTTTTAAACCTTGGAAGTGGAAACGGAAAAAGAAATCGGAGAAATTCGAAGCTGCTTCTAGAAGTAAGTACTAATCATAGATGTGCGTATATTTTATCTTATACCAGGAGGTGATAAGCGGTCATTGTGATAACTCGTCTGTGGTGCATCATAATGATAGATTAGATTGAAATTAAACATTACTAACTGCTGAATCGCCTTACTCTTATTTGATTCATAGCCTACAAGTTCGTGTATCTGTTTTCAAACACAAATAATTTATTTTACATACGGGCACGTTCCAAAGGCAGTTTCCATGGAGAAGAACGAAACGTTTGTTATACAATTGTGCCCTTATATCTGGACGCTTAAGGAGTATTACAGTAAGCTATGTCCATGCATAGGGTGATTTTCGTTGTCGTTCTTCCTTCCTCCTTCTGGAATAATGATGAGATGCAAACTAGAGTCCAAAAGACTGCATTATTTGAGAGTCCGTTGAGTTTATTACGAGTAGATTGCAGGGAGCAAAGTTGATTCTAGGTAATAAACATATGCAATAAATAATATTGCAAATAAATTGTTGCAGCTTTAGAGAGGAAGATATCCGTCCGAGCGAATAGAGATGAATTGGTGCAGAAAGGTATACTCATGCCAGAAAGCCCAGTTACGCCTGTCCCTGAAGACAGTAAGTTTAATCATTTATTAACTCTTAGGATTTTGTGAATGGATGAACAGTTATTCTTGTCTCTACTAGGAGTCACGGAACATTAGCTTGCAATAATTGCTGAAAGAGGAACGATGCTTTGCTTATGCAGGAAACTTTCAACGCGTGATTGACTGCTTCGGTAGCGTAGTGTTAAGTGTATACGTCTGCGGTTCCGGATTTTTGCGTTCGAAATATTTATAACGGGCGGCGTTTAGGTTTTTCTATGTATTTAAACTATTTTAAACATTATAATATAAGCATTTTTATCAGATACCTATTTATGTTAGTCTTTTTGCACGGAAATGTGCAATTACGGACTCTATCCATAGTCATTATCTTCCAATCACTCATTATAGTTATCTAGTTCACCTAGATAACTCAGAGCTTTGAGACCAGATGACAATGTCATGGACTTGACATTGTCCTAATTTATGTAAATACTGTCCCGACAAACTTCGTATTACCGCATTAATTTTTCTAATATTTTGCAGAACATTTTTTTTCTTCCAGAAGATCCTTCTTCTGATAATAACAAATACAACAACAAAACAATTAACGAAATCGGTCCATCCGTTCTCGAGCCATTTAATATCTTAACCAAAACGACTTTGTTTTATACATATTGTATAGATTTTATTCACGAAATGGATATACTTATAGTACTGAATATGCGTACAATGCTAAATTAGTAAATTTGCTATCAGGTTGTGTTATTGATACACTAAACTAACATTCCCCCGGCTGGAAAGATATCAACCACCCAAAAATAGTTTTTAATCATGTCTTATTTAGTTGTATGTAGCTATTACAATTTGTTATTTGTTTCAATGTTGATTTAGGTAGGTATGTTACGACGTGTTAGTTTGGTTAGAAGTTAGATGATTTCGACGCCGGACTCTCGGGTTCGATTCCCGGTCGGGACAAATTTTGTGTGATGAACACATGTATTTGTGCCGAAGTCTGGGTGTTTCCTATATATGTATGGATTTACAAAAAAAAGGATGTATATAAGTAAATCAGTTTATCTAGTAATGAGTACTATCACAAGCTTTGCTTAGTTTGGAAAATTAACTTAAATTAGAAATCCCAATTTGGAAAATGTTATGATCCACCCATTATAAGTGCGTACTAACGTGCTATTAACGTAAATAAGCCTAAAGAGGGTTGTCTTTTTACTTTGCACTAGCCGAAGCCTGTTTTTGTTTATAATTGGCAATTTCAGCTAAGCTATATTGAGTTATGAATATTATGTATGTGGATGTATG
This sequence comes from Nudaria mundana, assembly GCA_963556515.1. NCBI lineage: Eukaryota > Metazoa > Arthropoda > Insecta > Lepidoptera > Erebidae > Nudaria > Nudaria mundana. The sequence goes on from OY748292.1 coordinate 13,965,266, forward strand.
CTGTTAGGAAATAGATAACCTACTAATTCATATATGTCTCCACTGTGTAGGTAGAGTATAACAGAATTATGTATCGTGTATTTGTTTTCGATGGATAACTAGTAGAACCAGGAAGTATCATATTAGCGGACGGCCTCAGATAACCATTTATGAGACTTTATATGTTATATTTATATAAATAGCTGATCCACTCGGTACCGTGCCGTTTATTTACAGCCTCCTTGTCAATTCACTATCGGGGTAAAAGATTACATTTCTGTCATCTCTACCCACTTTCTTCAAAATAGTGTCAGCCGATTTTACGCATTACCCGAATAAACACCATGAAATCTTTAGTTACACATGCAACGTTTACACATGCAGGTCTAAAACACCAAATTTTATCTTTAGCTTACTTAAAGTAGATACAACAATAAACCCTCTAATAGATAATACGCACGTTAAGGTATTAGTCATCGTCCATTAACTAAATATAGCTGTACATTTTACTCCGACGTCTACAATATGTAATTCCATAAATAGAAACGGACCAGTTTATATTTTTCATTTAATGACAAAGTAAAGGTCTACTGTAGAAGGCGTTGCGTATGAACAGCAATTAAAAAGTTCATTACATGTCAACTGAAAACACTCTAGAAGCACAAAACCCGGAAAATTATAGGAAATGAGCGAGTTATTAAAACCGGTACGCTCATGTAATCACCTCAAGCCGTGCTATACCTTGTGGACGTAAGGATCATGCTTGTCAAACCATATAAGTACATTTCGAGGCTATAAACTATAGTTATCTACTTTATGTAGTACATCGTAGTTGAGCCTCCTGACTTAGTAACGGAAGTTCACAAAATGACATACATTTTCTTAATTTTTTCATCATTATTTATTGCTGATTCTCTCCTATTGGATAATGTATCGTACACGTAGAACCAGATTCGCGATTCAGCAGAATAGAAAATGCCATGACGTCACCGGCTCTTCGGTTTTATCGTATAATATGTCATAGAGATTAGGATCCCGATTATGGTTACCTATAATTATGTTTATAATGTATGCACATTATTCGCGATTCGGCAGAATAGAAAACGGACGCCCGCGTCTTCGCCCGCTTGACAAATTATAAACAAAAAACGTTCCTCGAGAATCACTCTATCCATTGGTGAAAAGCGCATCAAAATCCGTCGTGTAGTTTTAAAGATCTAAGCATACATACGGAACGGTCGGCTTTGTTTTATTATATGTAGTTATAGTGATAGTGACGTAGTTATGAAGTGATAATAATGTAAATTCTCAAATAATAAAATGCCCTAATTGTTAACTGTTAAATACCAAGTAAGCGAAAATATATTAATATTTACTTATTTAAGCAGTTCCCAGGTGAACTGTGTCCAACCTAAAGGGACCCAACGCTTCCTGCAGGAGACTGTACCTGGGGATCGTGCGGAGTATGGCCCTATACGGGGCTCCCGTATGGGCGGATAGGTTGGCGGTCAAGGGGAACGTGACTCTGTTAAACAGACCACTTCGAACCTTGGCCGTCAGAACCATACGGGGGTACCGCACGATCTCCGGAGAGGCTGCATGTCTCCTAGCCGGGACCCCTCCATGGGACCTGGAAGCGAGAGCCCTTGCGTCATTGTTCCAATGGCGCAAGGAGGCGCTGGAGCTGGACCACAGGCCTGCGTCTCGAGAAATCGAGGACCAGCGGTCCCAACTCCGCCAGGATCTCATGGAGTCATGGAGGGTGCGACTTGAGCAACCCAAGTGGGGTACCACCATCATCGCGGCGGTGAGACCGATCATGGACGATTGGCTGCAGAGGCAGCATGGTGACCTCACGTACCGTGCGACGCAGATCGTTGCCGGGCATGGATGCTTCGGTAGCTATCTGTTTCGCATGCATCGTGAGGTCACACCCCGGTGTCAACACTGCGAGGTTTCCGACGACGACACCGCACTCCACACGTTGGTGGAGTGCTCAGCGTGGGCGAGTCAGCGCCGGGACCTCGTAGTGGGGCTGGGCGTGGATACCCTCTCGCTGGGGACCATGCTTCAAGCCATGGTATCCAGCGGGAGTAGGTGGAACGCGGCCGTGTCCTTCTGCGAGCAAGTCATGCTCGCGAAGGAGGCGGCCGGGAGGGAGAGGGAGCGTACCCTCCCCGCCGAGTTCCGTAGTCGGCGGCCAGGCCGCCCCAGACTACGCGACTACGCCCAAGACTATCGTCCTCCATGATCGGGGCCTGAGGACGGCGGGATCGCCACCCACCGTCCTTACAGAAGCAGGCTAGAAGGGTTGCGTGCTGCGGAGCCTTTGCCCCATAGCACGCAACCAGATTCACTCACTGACGCGGGATAAAACCCGACCCCAATGACGCGGGATTCTCGTCCCGACCAAACACCCGCAGAGACCACAGAGGTGGTCAAAGTCCGCCGGGCGCCACTGGACATACCCTCTGCTAGTAACCAGAGACGCCCGGCAACGGACGTTAGAGCGGCCGCGGCCTTAGGTCGCGGAATTAAAAAAAAAAAAAAAAAAAAAAGTTGAACTGTGTGCATTTAAAACCACAAGGATAACAGTCAACATTGGATAAAAATTCGCATGCGATTTAGGCACGGCTTGGGTAACCATCATTTTGATAAATAACGTGTAATTTTAATAATATTAGACATTTTTATCGTACGATTTGTAGTAAAAATGTTAAGATTAAAGTGTTCTACTGGTTTATTGCCAATTGAAACACTTTACTTTCATCTATCTAAGTATAAGTTGGGTACTGGCAGGTGGTGTTTCTCTTACCAAATCTTGCAAGTTGGCTCAGAGCCTACAAAATTGGTATCTTCAAAGTATTCGCATTTGCGAAAGTTGAATTAAAAAATTCAAAATGTGAACTTACGTTCTTAAGATGTGCTGTAGTTTCCATTAACTCCGGGCCAATATCCTCCTTGCCACTTCTGGATGAGGCTTAGTTATGTATACTTTTACCGTTCATGGACCGGTTGAGCCAAAAAATATTTGTACCGAAATGTGGGTATATAAAAAAGTCCACTGTCTTCTCCTTTGAGTACACTTGGTAACTTTGTGTTAATTGTGTTTATTTAAAAATAATACTAGTATATTGTTATTAGATGAAGATTCTCCAGTCGAGGAATCGCGTGGTGAGATGGTCGGTCCCATGTCTGGTCAGGAGCGACTGGCTGGCATGCACGCGGCGCTCCAGGCTCAATTAACGGCGCAGTTGGCGCAGCAGCAGGCGGCACTTGCTGCTGCTGTTGCCGCTGCCGCTCAGCATCACCATCAAAACAATAATGTCATTGGTAAGTACGCACTTTATCTCCGCACCTTTGGTTAGCCTTTGACAGCGTTGAACAGCCGCCCTAGCTCCGCATCAGTTTTACAGGTCTACAATATTCGACAAAAATGTAGCTTTTACATAAACCTGCTGAAAATTCATTCAGATAATAAATTTTAAATTGCGTTATCACATCACTCACAAACGCGACTCTCAGTACATTTTTTGGAATATTGACAAACAAGTTTTCCAAGAGCTAGGACATTGAGTTATATGTGTAACTCAATGCTAAAAACAAACTTCTTTACTTAAGCTTTAAACTACCCAATAATTCACTGTTGTGCATAGTACATTTATTATTAATAGTTATTCCTCTACCGATATACGTGATAGGATGAAGGTTAATTGGAAAATACATAGATAGTGACACGTGTCTGGAATTAACGACAGTCGACATCCTGACAGGGACTAGTGTGGAACGTTGACCCAGCAGTTGTCGTCGCTTGTCGCTGCCATTGACGTCATGTGGTGGTCGTACGTATCCTACGCAGACAAAAATATTTTATTTTTATGACAAATGTGACTGTAAAGGTTATAAAATTTATTCTGATAAACAGTTGATTCAAATTATACGGTCAGTCTTTTTAGCTTTTTATGTCAAATTGTTTTGAAATTATATTTGAGGTTCTTATAATAGCGAACTGCAGACTCGATGAGGTTGCAAACAACATACACTACTAAACTAATATTCTTTACATGTAATAGGTGATTGCTTTAATCTAATTTTACATTATTTTTAATTTTCTTCTACTTATTTACTTCTACTACACTCCGCAAGTATGATAAAAAAGTCGAGATAAGTACCTACTTATGTAATATTTAAGCTATTCTTTCTGAATGAAATCGTGTACGATTCTTGTCCTAATCGCTAATCTACAAAAGTTTTCGAATGTACCATCAAAAGTTGGTTTCGTATTAGCGGTTGTAGAGGATTTTAATTTACGCGCTTAAAAACCTTTCCGCTTTACTGACAATTGTAACTTTTGTTAATTCATTATCTCTGTTGTCGACGGAATGTATTTTTGGTACGCTTAATAAAACGGATAAACTCGATTCGGTTCGCAAATAATTCGATTCCTTTTTCTCTTTTTGTATAGGTACTACACATGATATTGAATGAATTGGCTCCTTCATGCTACATTTGAGCATACGTTTATAGAATATTATTCAAATTCTCAGTCAGTATGCAAGTAAGTAAGTAAATCTCAAGCTTAGCTTATATAAACATCACACTTTTTTCATTCACGTTCATAGTTTCGTATATTATAAATTATATAACTTACCTTTTATAGTACGTTTTCTATTTCGGTAGACTAAAGTAGGTCGTTTTAAACTGAAATACGCATGTCCAAAGCTTTGTAACCTTAGTCACAAAAATGATGTGGGGTTAGGGTATTCCGAAGTCTAGATTGTGTTGCCCATGACTAGGGGCTAGGTAAGGGTAGCGGGGTGCGGTTGTTCGGCGCGCGCCTCACTCAGTGTCTTTCCGCACTCACCCGGGCCCGCCCGCGTTGGTCCGCGACCTGCCGCAAGCCGAACCTCGCGTCCGTTCTAACCTCACTCGATTACCTACCTAAATATACCTACCACCTGTCAAGTAACCTTGCAAACACTTTTTATTTTTTCGGTCCTAACCAACCCTTCTTTGAAACCATTGAACTTGGATGATGGTACGCAAAGTAAAAATAATAGGTACCTAAAATATAAAACTCATTGCGTATTAATAAAATATTATGATATTTGTTATATATGATAAAGGTGGCATTAAATATTGATCTATCTATGCGTATTGCAGTCGTGAACCGTCTCGGTGCAACTGCAGCGAACTGCTAACAAAACTTCAGTGATATTGTGATCGCAGAATATAGTCTAAGTAAAAAATTAAATCGGACTGACTATATTAATGCTCTGCATGCTTACATATCGAAGATATGGTGGTAAATGTGTAATTTTAGGGATTATAATCGCAATACTGGCCGTCTGTTAGATAGTGTGAGAGAGTATAACCTGATGAAAATATTTTGCTTATCTGACATTACAATCGCGGTTTAACTTATGTGGTATTTTTTACTGTCAAAAAGTGCTACGAGTTAGCAAGTATTTTATTCTGGTCGCCGGGTTGGGTGAAGGCGCGAAGCGAAGTTCGCGTGCGGTATCGATCGACACCAAGCTGTAGCACGCGATCGCGGCCGCTGCACCGGCGACGTTGCCCCAAGGCGGCCCCGACTTCTACGATTATGTTCCACTGAACTATCAAATATTAAATTACTTTAAATTGCTATTGAGTCATCATAACGTAGTCTGACATCAAAGCGTATACCTACTTATTCCCGTACTTATATATGGGTCCGCATTGCGTATTTTGTATACGAGGTAATAGCTGTTAGTATTGGTGTCAATAGAAGTGCATCAATCTAGTGTTGTAGCTATTATGCGAGGTGAGATTTTGTGGCGAGATTTAAAGACTCGTTAATTTTTAAAGGCCATGAGAAAAAAAAATAAGAAATCTGATATAACGCTAATAGGCTGATTGTTTATAATGATGTAATGGGAATGTCCCATTGTGATGAGATAAGAATGGGCAGGGGGGAGTGGGTTAACAGTGGTGGATAATATCTGGCGCGGTGTCGCGAGCGGCGCGGTGCGGCAGGCGCGAGCCGCCGCCTCCGCCGCCTCCACCTCCGCCGCCACCGCCGCCTGCGCCTACGCCGAAGCTCTCTATGATGGGGTTCATCATGGGCTGTGCATGTTTGAGAGGTGTGTATGATGTTGTACCCACATATAGAAAAGGACAGAGACCATATCTATGGGCACATTAATAGCTAACATAAAACTAGATAACGTTTATGCCAATGAATACCTATATTGAACCTATATTGAATTTGAGAATATAGAATACAAAATTAGGTACAGTTAACCGTTATCCTGAACTTAGTAACATTATACCACCAAATAATCTAAAACAGTACTTGTGATGTCCACTTTCAAAAGCGTGGAAAGTGCCGGAACCTGCTCTATAGAGTACCAGATATCATCTAGCTTCCCTGATGTTGCCCGGAAGCGTGCGTAGTCTCCATTGTTTCATTTCATGGCTTTTGTCCTTTACTTTTAAATCGCGCTCATGATTTAAAAACGAATCTAAATGCTCATCAAACAAGTCCAGCCCGTGGACCCTTCGGTTTCTCGCATCTTTTTATCTACCTGCTCTTATCAGAATTATTTAGGGCTGACGCAACATGTCTGTCTTCGCCACACAACCCTGTCACACGTCATCTCCTCAGTCTCTCCTTTCCTTGTCATATCCGTCATCTTTTCTAGGCCTAAGTCTACATCTAAAGCTTTTTAACCACAAACACAAACATTCATACTTTGCACCTTTTTAACCACATTACTTACCTGTCTTCTCATGACATGTCGATAGTAGTGATGTAACGAATATTCGCATTCGCCAAAAACCATGCAAATGTAGGCGAATGTTTTTGACAAACTAAAACGGACAAAACAAAATCTAACATTCGTTACATCACTAGTCGATACCATGACAGCCACTGCGCTAGTGATGAATGAAAAATTGAGGAGCAATTTTTCATTTATCACTGGCGCAAGTGTCAAACTGCCTCTAATATACCGACTTGTTCCTTACTCTACACATTCATCTTAACATTCGCATCTCCACTTCATGTAGTTGTTTTTCCGTTCATCCATCGCTTTTAAGACCAAACATTAGTTCATACATACAGGATGGCAGGTCTGACCAGTCTTGTAAAGGTTCCCTTTAAATTTCAGGGAAATAGGTGCTCGCATACACCGTCTAGTGCTATGGGTGTAAAACAGTTGAGACCGCCGAAATCAGAGAACATGTAGGTTTTACCTACTGATTTTCAAGTCAACACTTTCAGTTTATCATGCTACTAATTACTTTTATAATAACTTTATTGAGCGAAGCGAGCCGAAGGCGAGCGGAGCTCTCAACGGGTGACTCAAATTATTTTTCAAACGATTTATGTTAAATTGTTTCTCGGCGAATACTCGGCCGATTTCGGATTTTCTTGCACTCATCCATAGCTTACAGAATTACCCAGGTTATTACGATGCCAGAATTTTGAATTTAAACTCGCTTCGCTCAAATAAATGCTGCAGCGTAACGGTACGTTTCGCGACTGCGGCGACCTAGTTGTCCAAATGTAGAAAAAACCTTTCAATGTTTTGATGGACATAGGAGGCATGCGCAGGATGGGTGACGAGTTGTACTTTTTCGGAAGCTAAAAATGACTTTGTTTTGTTGGCCGTGTGTGAAGAAGCGTTGTCATAATGTAGGAGAACGCGGCTTTTGGGTCGTCTGCCGCGAATTTTTTCTAACACCCTGGGTAAACAAATGGTAGAATACCACTCGGCATTAACACTCTTTTGATCTTCAAGTGGAATTGTACAGATAGGACCCGTAGCTGAGAAAAAAAACGCGATCATTTTTTTACTAACGTTTCTCGCCTGCCTCACTTTTGTTGGTTTGTTCTCATTTTCAAACACCCATTCACAAGATTGCTGTTTTTTTTCGGGTTCAAAACAATAAATCCACGTTCCGCTGTCAGTTCATGAGGGATCCAACGACAACAAAGTTTCCGAATTTTCAATTCTTCATGTAAAATTTTCTGCATTTGACTCATACCAATCCCCAATAGTCCTCGAATTGTCTCATAGGTAGTTTCCGAACTTTACGAATCAAAGATTTGATGAGAGGTTTCACTTTTACCAACTCCGAAGAGGCAGTGATAGCGTTCAATCAGCACGTAGAAAACATGCCTTCAGATCTGTGGTCCTCCTGTTTTAAAAAATGGTTCGAACGCATGAAAATATGTTTAAAATGTAAAGGAGAGTATTTTGAAAAGCAATAAACATATTTTGGTTTTATCATGTTGTTTTTTTAAGTTACGCAAAACTTATAGTGTGACCTACGTATACTTAATAAGTAAAATATTCTAATCAGTCACTCATGGGTACCTCTTTTAGGTTACCAATCTATAGGTACTGGCGGGAGAAGTCCAGATTAAAATAGATCTTGGACGCACATCTCCTTTCCGATCTTATACTAAAATAATCGGATAGTTTACTACTCTCATGTACAATTCCATTGCAATCTAAACGACGTTTACCCACGAAGTTTTCGTGTAACATTGGCTTTACATGGATTAAAAAACGTTCGGATCATTTTCAGGTTTTTATTTTACTATTTATCATTCTTAATTTACATAGAGCAAGTGTCAAAATATGAAATTCGATTGGTGGCCTTAATGCCATGGTTATTAAACTAGTCCTTGACTTCCATCGATAGCATATCAGTCGGAATGCCAGCCATGTGTCATGTCGTACACGAAAATTTTAACTTACGACACCTAATAACGGCTTGTAAAAATCCAAGTATAAAAAAAGTCCTTATGGATTACACCCCGTTGCCAGCTATCGGTGAAGTGGACATTTCAGAATTGTGTTAACTAAGCCGTCTGGCTTATTACTTAAACACCCGGGTATTCCCTTGAAAGAGATCCCCATTTCATGACTTCGATGGGTTTGAAAAATGTTCGGACAATTTGATGAAGTTCTCAATACATTTTGTTATTCAAATGCCTTTGAACCGAGCCAAATTTCGGTGACAGTGGTAATCTAGGAAATTACTAAGCGCTAACAAAATAAATACTTACCTTGACCGTTAATACTGTAACTTGTTATTTCCCAATTTCCCATTAGTGTCTTTGCGTTATACACGACATGGTTTACTTGTGATGTTTTATAATAGGTACAACATACTAATTGCATAAATATGTATGATTCTAATACGAACTACTTAATTCAGAAACAAGTTGTACGATCATTGTTATAATAAGACAATACAACTTTACTATCTTATCTGTTACTTACACTATTCGACTTAATTGTGGTGCAATTACTAAAAAAATAGAAAGAAAGTAGAATATCTCAACGCTCCAACCTTGAATAATATGTTGGTCAGTAAAGCAAGTTTACGTTTTGCAAATTTACTTCGTATTTTTTTAATTATTTGAACCTTTTACTATTTGTTTATAGCATCATGCGTGGATTTTTAAGCATGCAGTTCTAATTTCTTCAGAAAATAATGCAACGTTTACTGCCTCTGATATTTTTAATTTAGCTATTTACTCTGATATAGCGTAGCTCAGGGCAGATAATTTGAATGTTTTACTGGGAATAAATGTTCTTTGTACACAATATAAATATTTAGAATATATATAGATATAGACATCTAGATACCAGCCTCTTGAGATTGTCCCTGGCGGTTTTATGCGATGAATGCCAAGATAATTCTTGCAAAGGTGGTTATTTAATCCAACTGTAATGTTGCATCCATAAATCTATAGCGTTGAGAAAACATGATTAGTTTGATAACTAACTGAAGCTCACAAGCCCCGGCGTGTATTAGCGCTTAAATGACATGACGACTTTTTCCAGCTATTGGGCGTTTTCACATTGCCACGATATCGTGGATGAAATGACAACCTACAGCTTGTTATTTCGGTAGTAACATTGCGCCAGCCTCTCCACCACAAGTAACCGCTCCATTCCAAATCTGATATAAAATATTCGAGTTAATAATGGCAGCAGTCAACCAGTTACACTTGCTTTATCTTTTATATTTACGGCGAAAAAAAAACGAGTAAAAGAAGGTTTTGGGTTCATCCTATGTTACAAGTGCGACATTAGGACACTAATGACTGCATCTAACTAGCACATTCGCGTCTCTTTTATTAGCATTAACTTAATGAAATGAAATGATTTATTTATTTGTATAGGTCACGAAATGGCTCTTACAAACGTCAGTAAGTACTTAAAATAAAAAATGTCATTGCTTCTATATTACATGTACTGCCAGATTCGCAAAGCAATCAGTAGAACCGAGAGAAAGAACCTGGCAATAAAACATACTAGATCCATGATTTAGTTAATAGTTTGTTTCTTGACAGAATATTGAACAGGCACTTACCACATTCACATGAAATTGAAGAGTTATTGGTAGAATGTGTTAGAGTAACAACTGTAGTAAAATATAATTAGGTAACACATCTACATATTGACATTTGAAAGGCTCAATAAAAAGTTAAAATGATCTTCGCTCATACGAAAATATTTATTGAAGCGTTGCGCATTCTTTCTTAATTCTTCAGGTCTCTTATTATTAATAGGATAGACCCAAACCCTACTTCTTTTTCGAGGACAACATGCCGCCACAGCCATCTCCACAAATTCATCTTCGCTGTCGCTAGACATTTTTAACCAAGCCGAAAATGATAAATAATGAGAATAAAAACGACTAGATAGCTGCCTGCCACCATACCTGCCAACGAGTTTGTTTAAGAGCCTTCCGGCCTATCTATGAGCAGAGAAATGGCAACAAATTTAATTTGACATAAATGACCGTTATGACTTCCTTTTTTCTTTTCTTTTTATGGCCTCTGCTTGTAACAATTTGCCAATGTCCAGTCTTCATAAATCAAGTAAATCAACAAATAAAAATGAAAAAAAATTAAATGTGAATTGATGTGAAAATGGCGGTGAAGTCGTAGAAATTTTCGACCGTCATGACACATGACATGACTGGTTTATTTCTTTCAGTTTGACACTGACAGTCCGAACTAAATTGAACGAGATAACCCCTACCCTCTCTTCAGAATGCATTATTACCAATGAAGGACAACCTTGATATCCTTGGCATAGACGTTCGTCGAGAGCTCAATAATAAAAACTACATCGAAAGATGTATAGGGCTAGCTTCGCGGAAACTAGGAATACTGAATAAGGTAAAGAGTTTCTTTACACCGGACCGGAGGTGTCTGCTGTACAAGACGCAGATTAGACCCTGCGTCGAATACTGCTCTCACCTCTGGGACGGCTCCGCGAAGTATCTGCTGGACGCTCTCGACGCTATGCAGCGACGGGCTATCCGTATTATAGATTGTCCGGAGGTAACGGGAAGCCTTGAGCCGCTAGTTCAGCGCCGAACAATAGCTTCCTTGGCCGCATTCTACCGTATTTACCACGGCGAGTGTTCTGAAGAGCTCTTCAATCTGATCCCACCCTCTTCCTTCCGATCCCGAACGACTCGTGCCGGGCAGAGATGCCACCCCCACACAGTGGATAGCATGTTCGCGAGAACCGAACGTTTTAAACGTTCGTTTCTCTGCCGAACGATAGTGGCCTGGAACGCCCTGCCTGTGCACGTGTTTCCTCCCACATATAATCCTGGGTTCTTTAAGCGGAGCGTGAAGAGGCACATCAGTAGGTCGTCAAGTTGAGGGCCACTCTCAATAGTAATGTGTGCTGTGAGAGTGGCCCACAATCGCTAGACGTCGTCACGACTTACCACCAGGCGGGCGGCGTCAATTTGGCGAACCAAATATAAAAAATAAAAAAAAAAACAGATCGAACAGTGACGAATCATATGCTCAAATACTGTGATTAATCACTGGTGAAATCACGTGGACTCCTTTTCACGATATCGTGACGATATCGTCACGATATCGTCATGATATCGCCACGATAAATTGCACGGTATCGTGCAATGTGAAAACGCCCATTCTATTTTGAAGAAACAAAGGGCAATAATAGATTGCCCTGTTTAAGTTGAGCTTAATCTGTCTGTTATATGCTGATATGTCTGTGACCGCAAGAAAATCCGTTCAGTATCTTCAGAGATGAGACAGACTGCAAGAATAAAAACTCAACCTGTTTTCTATTTTATTAGTCTTTTTGTATAGCACACACTTCCTTTTAGTTGATTTTATTAAATAAACACAAATATATACTTCGGGCAATACAACATTTCTAAGTAGATATAACACTACTTCTAAAACTAAATTGTACTCAAAGAATAAAACAATATCTATCTAGAGTACTATTTAATTACATTATATTCAACACGGTTGCACCAGGAAGTTTCATTCAATCAATTTTAGTTTAGTGCAACTAGGTAACCGCGTACAACAAACTACAGCAATATAATTTACTTAACACCATCCGTGGCGCACTTTACTGTCGAGTTGCAAAACGTGTGTATATAAAGGTTTATGTATGAGGTTCATGAGGTTGAGTGTTTTATAATGATAATACAATGATCATTAATTGTTGAAATTTAACTTAAAACTGTGTAAAACTCAGCGGACATGTTATTGACAAAATATTGAGTGTTTTCTGCTGAGATAAAAGGAGAAACTGCTGAGAACAAGAAATTTTCAAAATAAAATCTCTTGTTCATAAAGTTACCAAAAGGCGCGACATAACTTGTTTCTAGCTAGATTAATATCGTTTGCTCTCCTCTTATTGTGAGCCTCCAGAGCGCGTTCAGATTAGCTGATATGATACCAACTTTGGAGGCCCACTTTCCTTACTCTGCTCAACTCTATTTATATTACCATTTACCAATCAGGGCTCTATGGTTTTCTTATGTAGTTTGTATACAAAATATAAAGACGTTTTGAACGCCCACAATTCGCCAGTCAATTGGTCGGTTCCACGGAATATAATGTTTTTATTAGTAGTGACTAATCGACATTTAAACGGTTTTTGATGATCGTTCTAAAATTATCCCAATTCTTCAAATAAATAATAGTGGAGTTTATTAGTTGCGCCTCTCAGACGTACTTTATATTAAGTCAGGTTTTTTAGGTATTTAGAAATCATGACCAGTTCCTTATGCATGCACACAACCTATCCTATACGATATATAATACAGCCGATGGCTGGACTCGCTCGTGGAATAGTCGGCTTCTATGATAAATAGATTTTTTTTATTGGAACCATTAACGCGTTCTATCAAATAAACTTAAACAAACTCTTCAGCTATATTATGTTATTAGAGATTTATAGAGAGAGAGACATCGCTAAATCATCAAATCATCAAATCGTTGCTGCTGTTTGTTGGTTTTTGGAATAAAAGACAGGAGCTCGTAATAATACGTGTCGTGTATTTCAGTCGGCCATGTTACAAAGTGAGTAAGAAGGAAGTGAACATAGACAAGACAATATTGATATAATCTAAGCATAGACTAAACTAGGCTATGGCTTACAAGCTAATATAATATTATGACAATTTCCCTTTAAGTAACTTTATTATAACTTATATTTTAGATTCTTATATAAAAATAACAAAACGCATTTTAGTGTTTTGACACAAGACAATTTGACGTTTTAAAAGATTCTGACAGTTGACATAATTTGAAGTTGTCAATTTGACGATTGTTTCTAAATGTAAACAAACAATGGTTTACAACATTTTAGTTTACTAATTAATTACTTATAACTAAGTACATGACAATGAATACGAAATAATGTTTATAAGACTGTGTCTATAAGACGTTGTGGTTGCCTTATCTCTCTTCCTGAACTAGAATATTTCTTAATTGGTTGACTGCTAGTACGTTGAGGAGATTGACTATGAGAAATTTTAGAGTAATCATTTGTATAACAAGGAGTATAACTGACATAAGTTTGATTGGAACTGACTGGTTGAGTGTGAAAATTATTAGTCTGTGTGTTATGTGAATGAAAAGAATATTGAGACTTTGGTCTAAGTGTTATGTATTGTCTATTGCGACGATATGTACCAAATTTACTTTTTATGATATACGACCTAGGTTCAGGACTAACTTGTTGTATAATACCTGGAAACCAAGACGATTGTGGATGTTTTTGAAACATAACATGACTATTTACCTCCAAGGGTTTAAGATCTTTGGAATTTTTGTTGTAATACTCTTTCATCTTATGTAAATTTTGATTATTGACTTGTTTAAGATGTCTATAGTTACACAATTTTGGTTTTAAAAGTTTTTCTATTATAGGTAGCTTTGTACGAAGTCTACGTGACATGGAAAGTTGTGCTGGTGAACATAAATTGTTTTTGGGAGTATTGCGATATTGCAGTAATGCTAAATATGGATCAGTATTATCAAGTAAACATTTTCTAAGCATATTTTTAATTATGCCTACTGTCCGTTCTACCATACCATTTGAACGGCTGTGATAGGGACTGGAAGTGACATGGTGAATATTCCAATCTTGTGTGAAATCATGAAAAGATTTGGAATTCATCGGTGGACCATTATCTGACATTAATGTATGGGGAATACCATGACGAGCAAATATTGATTTTAACTTGATTATGACTTGGTCTGCACTGTAACCATTACTTAAAATTGCTATCTCAACATATTTTCAGAAATAATCGACTACAATTAAGTATGTATGCTTGTTGAACTCAAAGAAATCTATACCCACCTTATGCCAAGGAATGTATTTGTAATCATGTGGTAATAGACTTTCTTTAGTGTTACTCTTTCTTAAAGTGAGACAAATTTCACAATTACTGATGTAATTATCTATATCTTGACTAATATTAGGCCAGTAAATTGTATGTCTTGCCAAATTTCTACAACTATTCAAGCCTTGATGACCTTCATGTAATAGTTTTAAGAAATCTTTTCTTAAAGAAATAGGTATAATAACTCTATCTGACAAAAATAAAAGGTTATTAGCATAATGAATATCATCTTTAACAGGAAAGAAAGGTTTAATACAATCTTCTACTTTATGCTTTGAATTTGGAAATCCATTTTTACAGTAATTAATAAGAGTTTGAAGAGTTTGGTCAGACCTGGTAGCTTGTTCAATTTGTTGTAACTTGAAAGGACTAAGTGACAAATTAGCAGTGAGTAAATTAACATGAAGTTTAATATCTTCATCCAATTCTACTAATGCATTTTCTGGTAATGCAGCACGGGACAATGTGTCTGCGACATATAAAGAACTAATTAGAGACTTTAATTTATTGAATTCTTTCTCATGACTGTCATTCCATGACCATATTGTGTTTTTATTAAGTAACTGTCTTATGTTTGATGTTTCTTTTGATAAATTTTTTATGAATGAGCCAAGAAAATTAATCATGCCCAGGAATCTCTGGACATCTGTGACATTCTTAGGCTGTGGCATGTTGCATATTGAATTTACTTTAGATGGATCTACAGACACTCCATTTCTATTGAATATAAAACCTAAATACTTGACTTCACTTTGACAAATGTTACATTTATTACTATTAAATGTTAGACCTATATCTTTTGCACGACAAAGAACTTTTTCTAGGATTTGATCATGTTCTTGAATGGTTTTAGCATGTATAAGAAAGTCGTCCATCATTATTTTAATGCCTTGTATGTCACCAAACCGGGAAATCATTTCTTTATGAAAGATTTCTGGAGATGCATTGACACCAAACGGTAGCCTTAAAAAACGAAATCTGCCATAGCGGCTTATAAAAGTACATAGTTTGGATGATTCTTCATCTAAGACAAGATTCCAAAAGCCTGACTTAGCGTCTAAATTTGAAAAATAACATGAACCATTTAGTTCTGCTTTAATTTCATCAATATGTGGAAATGGGTAATGTGAACGTTTAATAGCTTTATTTAACTTACGTGGATCTAAACATAATCTAATGCTTTCATCCTTTTTAGAGACAATTACCATAGAGTTGACCCAATCAGTTGGTTCATCAACTCGAGCAATAATACCAGTGACTTCTAACTTATTAAGTTCTGCCTTGACTTTATCCTGTAATTTAAAAGGAATTTTTCTACTTGCGTCTACCGACGGCTTGACATTTTCGTTGAGAGTTAAATGACATTCATAGTTTTTAAGAGCTCCTATTCCATTAAAAACCTTACTATATTTCTTTAGTATTGACAGACTGTTTGACTCTGCGGGGACTTTGTGACACATTGACTGTGATATGACTTGACTTTGACTGTTAGACTGACTTGACATTGACTGTAAATTGTTGTTCTGGCTATGCTGACTAAGTGTGTAGTTTGGACTGTGTTCAGATATGTTTTCATCAAAGGTTACTGAATGTATTCTTTTTATGACTTTTAACTGTTGACATGACTGTCTACCCAGAATATTTTTGCAATCTAACGGTGTAATATGGAAACACAAGTTGTATGATTTGTCATTATACTTACATGGTAATGTACAATAACCGATTGTAGGTATACTTTGACCTGTAAATGTTGTCAAGTTAAATGGTTTTGTATAAGATTTATCTCTTGCAACGCTAGTTTTTCAAATGCTTTCTTAGACATCAAATTCACATCTGCACCTGAATCAATAAGTAAGCAAACAGATTGACTACAGATACTTAGGGTTATTGACCATTGGTCACTATATTTTACAGAATTACATTGATAAACAGCACCTAAAAAAGCTTGATCATCATTAGAAAAATCTTCTTGCACATAATTAACATATTTTTGCTTGGACTTACACATCTTTGAATAATGATTAAGTTTTTGACAGAAATTACACTTTGCACCAAGAGCAGGACATTTAAAACGATGTGTTTGACCACACTTTGGACACATTGAGTTATTCATAGACTGATTGTTACCTTTATAACCATTGGGACTGCTATAACTCGATGAATGGGATGTATTGTATGACTGGTTAGGATTGTACCTTGACTGTTGACTGTGACTCTGAATTCTTGATTGACGGTCCTGTGACTGCGGATTATACCTTGATTGTTGACTACGACTATGATTTCTTGACTGATTTCTTGACTGACGATGTTGTGAATGACTTCTACTGGACTGTTGACTACTTCTGTTATGTATACTATCTATACTAGCTACAGATGAATTGGGATTTGTGCCTGATAATATTTGAACTTCTTTCCGGGACGATTCTAGTGACTTAGCAATATTTATAGTGGCATCTAAAGTGGTAGGTAATTCTTGCAAAATTTTCTCTTTAATGTAGTGATTCTGATCATTTAGATTCCAACTAAATATATCTTTTAGTAAATCGTCTTGCAATTCACCAAAATTACACTGATGGGCTATATTTTTGAGATCTGTTATATAACTGTTCAGCTGTTCATTTTGCAGTTGCTTTCTGTTAAAAAGTTTATGCCTTATCATGGTTATATTGACTTTTGGGCTGAAATAACCTGCAAATCTGTCGATCAACACTTGTAGCTTGACTGTTTCGACATCTAGGTTGAAAGAATAAAATATGTGAAGGCAATCTGGTCCTATATAATGTAATAAAAGTGCTACTTGCCTATCTTCGCTTTCTTGATCATATTTAAATGCTTTGAGATATATTTTGAATTTGGTGATCCAATTTTTCCACGTGAGCGGCATGTTGGATGCATGAACGTCCATGTGCTTGAGGCGACCCGACGACGTTGAAGATTCGTCCATTTTTTTCTTTTGGTTGATCCAGTTCTTCCTAAGACACGCCAGTTTACACCACACCTGATGTTTGTTGGTTTTTGGAATAAAAGACAGGAGCTCGTAATAATACGTGTCGTGTATTTCAGTCGGCCATGTTACAAAGTGAGTAAGAAGGAAGTGAACATAGACAAGACAATATTGATATAATCTAAGCATAGACTAAACTAGGCTATGGCTTACAAGCTAATATAATATTATGACAGCTGCGGGCGTCTCCGGCCTCCTTACATCATGTTTAGTTAGACACAGGTACTCAGTATTGTTCAGAGCTTCCTTTGTTGGTCGACTAACTCACCACTTGCAGTTAAGGGTAACTCTAGCTGGCTTTCAAGTTCACAGAATACTGTTTAATTTTGTATAGTGTATGTGAAAGGTAAAGCATACCGGGAAGGAAATAAAGGTTAATACGTGAAAGGTTGATTAAATTTTTGACTTTGCAGCAAACGGTGATGCTCTATTATCATTCCGTACATGTTTAGACTAATGCGCTACGGCCCTCTGGTTTACGGAACCATGCAGTGAATTTTGAGTTCGATTGGTTCCTAAAGACTTTACAAAGAGTTTATGTGGATTTATATTGTTATCAGCTATAATTGAACGTCTTGACATCTGCCGTTTAGTAAATACAATACAATACACCACACACTTTTCGGTAGACATCGACACAAAACAACCGTTAAGGTTAACGTCTTGCTTGAGTAACGTATGTTCTAACAGCTTCAAGTGGCTGAAAATAATAATCATTTCGTCGGACAAGGCAAAATAAAAACTACACTGTCTTGTATGATACCCGCAGCGGCTACAGTCGCTCGTCGTGTGAATAAGAATGTACATTAACTTAGATTTATGACTTTAAAAAGTTCTGCAAAGTCTTAATCAAAGCTCCAGGACATTGAACTTGTGAATAATAAGCCTTATAGAGTTCAGCTTTGTCTAATTTTACGTGAGAGAACAAGATGAATGGCGATAAATTAAAAATTCAAAACAAAGTAAGTGTGCGTGGGCGGATGGTGAACGCGGAGGGCGGGCGGCGATCGAAGAGCTTGCGCGGTGCGAGGGGCTGGGGGAGCAGTAACGATCGTGCGAGAGGAGAGGCCGCAGTCTTCCAGCCGCGAGCGCGCCGCCAGCATGAGCGACGTCGGCACGCTCGCCGCAATGGACGCGTTCGCGGGCGGCGCGAGGCGGAGACCCTCGCGCCTGCCGCCGCCGCCACCCTTCGTGCCGCCACCGCCACCACAGCGCCAGGACCACTACTACGTGCGCCGCAAGTCACCTATCCCACGACATACCTCCAACCTAACGCTGTTCGCGCGTAACAATGGTACCCCAGCACGAGACATCCGCTCCGCATGCACTCGCACACCATGCACACACCAATGCATCTCTCTCTAGTAGCCATCGCATCCCTTCGCCAGGTGTATTCCCAAAGTCACGATCTCATCGTTGCATGTGTATGTCATTTTAGTGTTCGTTCGTCACATAGATTAACTCTCTCTTAGTACCATTTACTAATGTAATCTTTTATGTTATCTTATAATCTTGAAGATCGATAAGCATGGATATGTTAAATATAAAACTATATCATAATCAGTACATAATATTAAAATTTTAAGACTATTACGGATATAATGCGGTCACTACTTGTGTTATGCAAAAATTGGAACATCTACATTATTTAATACTTCAGAGTTACAAATTGCCTTAACCAAATATTTATTTAATAAGTGTAATGTTTTAAAATATTTACAAAGAAGCGTTAAATTTTAAATGAAATCTGTCTTCACCATCCTTTAACTGTTTTGTGCTTCACCCTTAAGAACGATTCAATAGAAGGCTTTTAGTAAAAACAATTCAAATATGTTCTAGGGGTATCCGAGTTGTAACCGTGAAACAAATTGACATAATAACTATTAAAATTTGAATAATACATATTTACAAAAAAAATATTAGGTAAGTATTTTTTTTTTTAAATGTTTGCCCCCACTGTAAACCAATGTCTAATTAATTCAAACCATTTGCTGCAAAGCGTACTCGAAAGTTTGAAGACGGCTGATTAAAGTAAATGCCAAAGAAAGGCGAATGATTTTTCAGGGCGTCCGTCGCGTGTGTCGCGTCGATGACGATAAATAACGGGAGGAGGCATTCGTTTGGCCTTGCTTGCTCAACTATTTGCGTCGTACTTGTGTGTGGAGCTGATTCCGACGGCGCCGATGCAAACCGTACACATGCCATTTTAATTGCTACGCTGTCAATCACCACATTCCACCTAATAACGATGACCGTCTATTGACGATAACCTTGTCACTCATGGCGTTTATATATTTAATGAGCAATCTCTCGCTTCCTGTTTTGAAACATTCCGCCTACCTATATACATAATACAGTGATGCTTAACCAAAATCTCGCAAATGTAAAGGAAAATTATTCCATGAATTTAGCAAAGGGTCTTGAAATATTTAGGCGGTCAGCCACAAATGCCCTTGACCCAACCATTCCGCCCTAGCACAGAATAGGAATACCTTACTAGGTGGCCCTACCCATCACATCTTAACATCCTTGACCTCTCCTCTCAATTTCAAGAGTTATATAATTAAACCGATTGTTGATCTTTTATTAAAATATGGCCTTGTTTTATAATTCACAAAAATCTCAGTTTGTTATTTTAAGAATTTGGATAAACAAATGAATCAAACACTTCAAAATGACATTGGCACTAATATATTCCATGTGGTAACGCTCTCGTGTCTCCGGCTAAACGCCAAATGAGTGAAACCACGCAGGGTATGTTTATTTTCTCAAATTAGCAAATACGATCTATATAAGTAAACCTATTATCCTTCTTACCTACATTTTTTCTTACCTACATAAAAACAACAGAATTTTGAAATTCGATCCAATATAATCGGGTTTGTAAAGGGTTCCGTGGCAAAATATTGCTATAAGTTTTAATTAAAAACAAATTCAGGCTTTTAGAGGCAACTCTACACTAGGTTAAATAACTGTTTAACCATAAAAATGTATAAGTTTATGATTTTAACAACCACGTTTACATCAAGTGTTTGTGATGGAATAATTGTATAAACCATAATAATATGAGTTCAACATAGATAGGGGAGAGGTGCCATGGAAGGGACAAAAAGCTTTAGTGAATGATTTTAAAGAACTTAGTAGATTTAATTGAAAATATTTTATTTATATTTCAGCTTAAATAGTATGTACGTATTTAACTTAAAAAATCTCCAACCTCCACCATTTCAACGTTGTCCCATTCAAGACTGGAACGATTTGGCAAAAAATACTTTAAAGCCAAAATTATTCTTATCCTTTTGTGCAACGAACCTCCTATAAAATTTGCGAAAGACACCGTCAAGTAATGTAATAATAACAATTTAATAAATCAATAACAAAAGCATTTTTTTTTTTTTTTTTTTTTTTTTTTTTTTTTTTTATCTTTGAAATTTTCAGAAAATTATTTAGATTCGTCAGAAGTTGGTGTGACTCTACCGAGGGTTCCCAAATGCAACGAGACTGAGAAGAGCCCTCAAGAAACTCAGCTCGGCTTTTTTCAAAATATTTCATCTTAAATCTAATACAGAGTTATTTAGAAAGGAGCAATTCGTTACGTTGTTACAACCAGGCCGCCTTGTCATCTAAGAAATCATTAATACTATAATAAGCTTTATGGCACAATTTACTTTTTATTAGTTTTTTAAATTTATTGACAGATAAATTTGCTATTTCGGTTGGCAATGTATTGTACATTCGAATAAAGTTCCCCGCAAAAGAATTACTCACTTTATGAAGCCTAAATTTAGGAACAGCCAGTTTATCCTTATTTCTTAAGTTTAGATTATGATTATCACTATTTTTCACAAATTTACTTTTGTTCTTGTGGGTATACAATAAAATTTCATAAATATACTGTGAATACACTGTAAGGATGTTAATATGCTTAAACTTATCTCTTAATGACTCCCGAGACCCCATTCCATAGATAGTCCGGATAGCCCTCTTCTGCAACACAAAGATGCATTCAATATCGGCAGCGTTACCCCACAGTAGTATGCCATATGTCATGATACTGTGGAAGTAGCTGAAGTAGACAAGACGCGCCGTTTTAATGTCTGTAAGTTGTCGGATCTTTTTGACAGCATAGGCTGCTGAACTAAGCCTGGCCGAAATTTTCCCGATATGAGGCCCCCATTGCAATTTGGAGTCTAACGTTATGCCCAGAAAGACAGTGTCATCGACCAATTCTATTATATCATCCCTAACCTTAACACTGGTTTTAACAAGTCTTACATTAGGTAAGGTGAATCTTACACATTTAGTTTTATTTTCATTTAATAAATTATTAGCACAAAACCAGTGGACTATCCTAGAGAGGGCAATGTTTACATCGTCAAGTTCGCGCTGTCCACGTTTAACTTTAAATATTAAAGAAGTGTCATCAGCAAACAAAACTACCTCGTGGTCGTCTCTTATGAGGTGAGGGAGATCATTAATATATACTAGAAAAAGAAAAGGTCCCAAAATTGAACCCTGCGGTACCCCCATTGCTACAGGAGAACCAGGTGACTGTTTACCATTGATCACTACTTTCTGGACCCTATCACTTAAGTAAGAATTGACGAAATTCAAGGCCGTCCCCCGGATTCCGTAATGATCAAGTTTCTTAATTAAAGTCTGGTGCTGAACGCAATCGAAGGCCTTAGATAAGTCACAGAATACACCATAAGCATCATATGACTCATCCCAGGTCCTGTATATACACTCTAATAATTTAATACCGGCTAAATAATAATTAAAAATAAAAGTTTAGAGCGCGAAAAACTTTAACAACACTGCACTATTTTTTTACGTTGGACAACTGAATAACATTTGCGTGAATATTCTCTATAGTTTAGTGTTGCCACACTAAAAGCTTGAAATATTCAACGTCATACCAAGTAGTCTCAATTAGATCTGTCCCTTTCAAAACTAGTAGCTTTCATAGTACTTTCCCCTTTTGTACAAAGACGAAGTGAGGTATAGTAAAGAGGTTATACAAGTGTGGATTGAAAAGTAATCGGCCTAACCAAGAAAATAAATACATAAGAAATGAAATATATTTTTAATTGTCAACGTAATCACCATCAAGTTCAATGCACTTTTGCCATCTTCCCTTCCAAGCATTTAGCCCGTTGAAAAAAAATTATTCTTCCTTAGAGTCAAAATATGCGTCTACTGCTGCTTTGACCTCGTCATTTGTCAAAAATCTTTGACCTCCCAAGTTCTTTTTTAGGTTAGGGAACAGAAAAAAGTCTGACGGTGCCAGATCAGGTGAATAAAGTGGATCCGGTAACAGTTCAAAGCCACAGTTTTGAATTTCTGCCATTGATTGGACAGACATGTGAACACGAGCGTTATCTTGATGAAACAGGACTTTTCTTCTGATCATTCCTGGACGTTTTTCTTTTATTTCCTCTCGTAAACGACGTAGTAAGGTGCAGTAATAATCAGAGTTTATAGTGACCCCTTTCAAGATAATCAACCACAATCACACCCTTCGAGTCCCAGAACACAGAAGCCATCACCTTACTTGCCGACAAAATCGACTTAGCCTTTTTGTGGGGTGGTGATGGTTCACCAATCAAAACAAAAAAGAACAATCAAAACAGTGGAAAAGACCTGGTGGTCTTTTCCACTGTTTTGATTGTTGTTTTGTTTCCGGTGTACAGTAATGAACCCATGTTTCGTCCATTGTAACAAAACGATTCAAAAAATCACATTCATCAGCTTCAAATAACTCCAAACAGTCGCGTGCAATAGTCAATCGCATCCTTTTTTGCTCAACTGAAAGCAGTCGCGGAACCCACCTCGCAGACACCTTGTGGAAACCCAACACGTTGATGTTTTGAGTACGTTAATAAGAGATGCCTATAATCTCGGCTAGCTCTCTAATTTTCAATCTGCGGTCTCCCATAATTAAGTCTAGTATTTTTTTAATATTTTCGTCAGTAGTGGACGTCGAAGGCCTTCCAGAGCGGGGTTCGTCTTTCACACTCTCTCTACCACGCTTGAATTCTGCTATCCATTTTTGACGGATGATACCATATCATCATGGATGGCTTTTGATGACAGCTCCTTCTTATGGAGGTACTTAAGGAGGCACGCTGCTCGATTTGCTCCATTTGCGGAAATTATGTCAGATTGCTTTGTTAATAAATTTATAAAATTAAAATTAATTATCGCACACGTTTTAAACTTCACACAATTAACAGGTCTGAACTGAACTAAATAATGTGGGTAGATTTGATTTTTAGAACTAAATGGATCAGTGTTAGGCCGAATACTTTTCAATCATCTCTCGTATCTGGGTTTGAGCCCCAATAGAACCCGTGAAAGAAGATGCTTATGCACTTGTCTGTATGCATGGCGGTACGCAAAATGCTTAAGCATATATTAACCTCTCTTGATCCCACCCAATATAATGGTGATGAGGCTTAAGTTCATAAACATGTGCAGCGCAAATATCATGCATAAATGACTCACGAACAAACCTGTTCTGAACCGTTTCCAGTTTGACTTAACGACTTAATAATACTTGTATACTATTCTAAAGTGCAAGTATACTGATGTGATTACTGTTAGTAAGCACCGGAAACTACGTATCATCAATTCTATACTACTATAATTTATTTGTAGTTGAAAAACGTATTGTTATGTAAGTTGCGTCCCAGTGTCTTTAGATTCTCACCCAATTTAGACGGAACACAGTCGTTATTATATTATACGTAGGTCACACTATAAGTTTTGCGTAACTTAAAAAAACAACATGTTAACACCAAAATATTATGTTTATTGCTTTTCAAAATACTCTCCTTTACATTTTAAAAATTTTTTCATGCGATCGAACCATTTTTTAAAACAGGAGGACCACAGTTCTGAAGACATGTTTTCTACGTGCTGATTGAACGCTATCACTGCCTCTTCGGAGTTGGTAAAAGTAAACCTCTCATCAAATGTTTGATTTTAGGGAAAATACAGAAATCACAGGGTGCTAGGTCGGGGCTATGCGCAGGATGGGTGACGAGTTGTACTTTTTCGGAAGCTAAAAATGACTTTGTTTTGTTGGCCGTGTGTGGAGAAGCGTTGTCATGATGTAGGAGAACGCGGCTTTTGAGTCGTCTTTCGCGAACTTTTTCTAACACTCTGAGTAAACAAATGGTAGAATACCACTCGGCATTAACACTCTTTTGATCTTCAAGTGGAATTGTACAAATGGGACCCGTAGCTGAGAAAAAAAAACCGCGATCATTTTTTTACCAACGTTTCTCGCCTGTCTCACTTTTGTTGGCTTGTTCTCATTATCAAACACCCATTCACAAGATTGCTGTTTTTTTTCGGATTCAAAACAATAAATCCACATTTCGTCTCCTGTGCCAATGTCATAAACAGCATTAGAATGTCCGTGGTCGTACTTCAGTAGCATCTGTGAGCACCATTCCACGCGTGCCCGCTTCTGCTCCGCTGTCAGTTCATGAGGGATCCAACGACAACAAAGTTTTCGAACTTTCAATTCTTCATGTAAAATTTTCTGCATTTGACTCATACCAATCCCCAATAGTCCGGCGTCGTTTACTTAATTCACCTGAGCTATTTCACCTAGGTGCATTACATACACTTTTAGTAAAGTTTAGACACCTAGGTGCATTACAATTACTTTTAAAAAACCTTAATCACCTTATTCACCTGGGTGCATTAAATTTATTTTAAAGTACAATTTATTCACTTTTATAAAGAACCTTTTTATCAGTAAGCCTCTTCACATTTGCATTTGAAGTTCCAAGTCCCTACTCAGAAATCATGATTGCATTTGTTGTCCGTGGTCCTACTACCTGGTCCTCTTTTTGCCCCTAGTTCTATCACTAGCACTGTAACAAAAACAACATTATTTGGTATGGGCGATGGTCCTACTAAAATGTGGTAGGACCACGAGTAATTTTTTATTGTCCGTAGTAATTTTGAGTTCGTTCCTGAGGGCCCCAGTTCCTAAGGTCCTTCCGGAGAGACACGATTTATAATTTTCTTAATAAATTTTAAATTTATATATGTAATTTATGTGTACATAAATAATAAATTAAAAAAAAATAGAGTACCGTTCCCAGAGAAGATGTTTAATAAAGTTTGACCCTACTAATATTATAAATGTGAAAGTTTGTGAAGATGGTTGTATATGTTTTTATATGTTTGTATGTTCGTATGTAGTAAGTAATTGTTTTTAACGGATTCTATTACATGTCGGCAACTGAAATGACATGACATGATGATTTATTAATCACCCTTACGTTTAGAATAAATGCTCATAAGTGGGTAACCAGGAAAAAGATCTTATTACTCCTAGTTGAACTATGGGCACTGCTACTTGTCTGTAGTCCTATTGATAGAACCACGGACAAGTAAAAATGTTCGTAGTACTACGGGTAATGTTAGGTGCCCGTGGTCCTACTGATAGAACTAGGGGCAAAAAGAATGGCCCGTGGTCCTACTAGTAGGACCAGTTAGTAGGACCACGGACAACAAGTGATTATCTGAGGTGAATATAGATTACTTATGGTTTTAATATGTCTTTTAATAATTTCTGTTGTTTTATGAACGGCGCTATTGGTGTATTCAATTTACTAAAAGTGTATTTAATGCACCTAGGTGAAATAGCTCAGGTGAATTAGGTTAACGGCGCCAATAGTCCTCGAATTGTCTCATAGGTAATCCGCGAGTTTTCTTCAAACCGCTTAACAGTAGCCACATTATTTTCGTTGACTGCATTTGAAGGCCGCCCTTCACGAAATTCGTCATGTAAAGAAACTCGACCTCTCTCAAATTCAGCAAACCATTGCCTCACGGTGCTCAAACAAGGTGCTTCTCTCCCAAAAGCATTTTGAAATCGAGCGGCACTGTCTTGCGGGGAGAGAGAACTTTTAAAATCATAAAAAATCATCGCTCTAAAATCTTTTCGACTTAATTCCATTTTCGTTGCATACGTAGAACTTTGATGTGTGATAAAAAACAATTGAGAAATGATTTCCCGCCAATTGTTTTTTTTATTACTAATAAGGTTGCAACGTTTAAAAAAATATAACATTCGAAATTTAAATAGTTCCGATTAGCTAGAAGTGCAAAACTTTTAGTGTGCCCCATGTATGACGTCTGTCTAATGGCAGATAGTGCAGAGCTTCTACAGTAGTATTTGGACCATCTAGACGGTTCCTGCCGTATCATGAAACAGCCTGCAAGGGGGAGTCCTCCTAATGCCCAGGCCATTACATTAAACGAGAGGCCACTTGACGAGATTGAGTCTTTTCGCTACCTGGGAAATGTCCTACGTAGTGACAATCGCCTCGGAGCCGAGCTCTCGGCACGAATTGCCAGTGCTGCTGCAGCGTTTGGCAAATTGGATAACCGGGTTTGGAAATCCCACGACCTTAAGCTACATACTAAGCTTGATGTGTACAGGGCCATAATTCTACCTCTGCTTCTGTACGCTTCTGGGACGTGGTGTCTATACAAGGGCGACATCCGGCACATTGATACTTTCCACATGCAATGTCTCAGGTCCATTTTGCGCATTTGCTGGCAGGATAAGGTTCCAAACTCGAAGGTTCTGCGTCGCACCAAAATGATGGGAATGGAGAGCTTGCTTATAAGGGGTCAGCTGCGCTGGTGTGGACACATTGTGCGTATGGACTCTGTTAGATTGCCGAGAACTATTTTCTACTCTGACCTTCAGTGTGGAAAACGCTAACCTGGGGGGGCAGCATCTGCGCTACAAAAACGTCTTGAAACGCCACCTTGCTGCCTGCGGCATACCGTGTGGTTCGTGGGAGCGGGTTGCGATGCGGAGACCGGACTGGCGAAAGGCTGTGGAGACAGGTGTTAAGGGTTTTGAACTCCTCCGCCTTCAGGAACTCAATTTCAAACGCCAGCTCCGCAAAGCCAGGTATCCTAGGCCCTCCTACAACTACACGTACAACTCTAGCGGACAGTTGTACTGTTCTTCTTGTGATCGCGTGTTCATGAACAAGTTGGGGTTCACAAGCCACGCTCGTGCACACGCCAGAAATGATTGACAGGGTGTCGCTGTTGACGGATGCGTCAGGGAGGACAACAACAACATTGTACGAGGGTGGATTGAAAAGTAATCGGCCTAACCAAGAAAATAAATACATAATAAATGAAATATATTTTTATTTTTCCCTTCCAAGCATTTAGCCCGTTGAAAAAAAATGATTCTTCCTTAGAGTCAAAATATGCGTCTACTGCTGCTTTGACCTCGTCATTTGTCAAAAATCTTTGACCTCCCAAGTGCTTTTTTAGGTTAGGGAACAGAAAAAAGTCTGACGGTGCCAGATCAGGTGAATAAGGTGGATGCGGTAACAGTTCAAAGCCACAGTTGTGAATTTCTGCCATTGATTGGACAGACGTGTGAACACGAGCGTTATCTTGATGAAACAGGACTTTTCTTCTGATCATTCCTGGACGTTTTTCTTTTATTTCCTCTCGTAAACGACGTATTAAGGTGCAGTAATAATCAGAGTGTATAGTCTGACCCCTTTCAAGATAATCAACCATAATCACACCCGACAAAATCGACTTAGCGTTTTTGGGGAGTGGTGAACCAGGTCTTTTCCACTGTTTTGATTGTTGTTTTGTTTCCGGTGTACAGTAATGAACCCATGTTTAGTCCATAGTAACAAAACGATTCAAAAAATCACATTCATCAGCTTCAAATAACTCCAAATAGTCGCGTGCAATAGTCAATCGCATCCTTTTTTGCTCAACTGAAGGCAGTCGCGGAACCCACCTCGCAGTCACCTTGTGGAAACCCAACACGTTGACTATTATGTTTTGAGTACGTTCATAAGAGATGCCTGTAATCTCGGCTATCTCTCTAATTTCCAATCTGCGGTCTCCCATAATTAAGTCGAGTATTTTTTTAACATTTTCGTCAGTAGTGGACGTCGAAGGCCTTCCAGAGCGGGGTTCATCTTTCACACCCTCTCTACCACGCTTGAATTCTGCTATCCATTTTTTGACAGATGAATATGAAAGAGCGCAATCCCCTAATGTACTGACCATATCATCATGGATGGCTTTTGATGACAGCCCCTTCTTATGGAGGTACTTAATGACGGCACGCTGCTCGATTTGCTCCATTTGCGGAAATGATGTCCGATTGCTTTGTTAATAAATTTATAAAATTAAAACTAATTGTCTCACACGTTTCAAACTTCACACAATTAACAGGTCTGAACTTATACGACGACCGCGTTGGTCTATGGAACTGAACTAAATAATGTGGATAGATTTGATTTTTAGAACTAAATGGATCAGTGTTAGGCCGACTATTTTTAAAGTGTCTTTTCAAAAGTCAATAACAAACTCTCTGTAAGAGATAATACGATGTCGCAGATGTTGCAATGATCTGTTTTCTTTATTGACTAAGGGAGCGAAGCGAACGAAGTCTCCGTTTCAACTTGCAGACTGGGGAGAATTTCTTTCGTCTGTACCTACGTCTACATCTCTACATCTACGGGTTCTGTCAGATCATGTTTGCGGCCGTATACCAACCAATTTTCAAGAAACTTTACACACACACTCCTTGCTTACAATTGACATTAACATGTGAATGATATTTTTTTGGATTGGATGAACAATGAAAGAGTAATAAAGAAAATTGAAAAATAAATTTTCTAAACAAAGCTCCCGAAGTCTACGGTTCACAGAACCACTAGTTTAATTAAAGTATCCAATGCACAAATGTAAGGTTTCATTTTCTATTCTGGGTCGCGACATTTAGTAAAGGAGAGATACGTTTGTTGTCTTTAGTATTTTTTATATTATCTAAAATTATGTACATTGAGTGAGGAGCTCGTTATCTAAACCTGTGTGCTAATATCACGTCAAAATTAGTCATCTAAAATGTTTATGATTGAACACTATTGACACAAATACAAGGAAAACTACGTTATATTTTTATGACGAGTCACATCAACATTCCAAATGCGTTAGTGTTTTGTATAATGGGTACTAAACACTAACCTACACATTATTGTATAGATAAAAGTCGTTGCATGGTAATTATCTGATGTCTGACTGAGGAGAATCATCATCGTTCACATGTTCATTTCACCCAGGCCATGACCAAATCCGAAGACGGTACCTAGAATCCGACAAAGAAGTGAACCCAGAACAAGCTACTCTGTAGTCATATTTTTTGCCTTAGGTTTGATTAGATAAGGATTGTTTATGAAGCCAAGACAAGTGCTTATAGCACCGGAGCTAAACTATTCATTTAAGTCCTACAGTCTTTCTGACGTTGACATGTCCCTTTATTGGACTACTATACCCATTCGGAGGCCCTGTGCTTATAATATTCGTAGTAAGTAATAAAATTAGCTGTATTGCTACGCGTTTGCTGCATACTTTAGATGTAATAAACAGAACAGGCAATAACAAAATGTTTTTATTACTAATTTTTAAATGAAAGATATGTTATGTCCCTCGTTGACACTCGCCCACGTTACTGTCGACGAATAATTTCTCTTGTTTGTCACACTAATTCCTCGTGAGCTCATCGCCCTTAACGTCCCCGACCTAGATTGTTGATATCACTTATCTTTTGTTTAAAATATCACTCAAATTTATATCCTTTTATCACACACAAACTGAGACTAATGGCCATTATTGAAAAAAATATAACTATTAACGTCCCTGTCATTTGATCTAAATAATTTGATCGTTATCCGATTAATAGGGCTTCCTATCCAATTCATTTTTAAACAATTTTCCTAGTAATATTTATTTTTATGCTACTAAGGCATAGAGTAATATAAGCTCGTACCTATAGTAATTGTAATGTGTTTGGTTTTTTAACGTTTATGACATTTTTAACGTATTATATTATGACAGCGAATTTCTATACGAAGTCGCTCAATACCTAACCACCAAAATACTAGCAGTGTATTATACAAAACTCAGAATTTATTTTTGTTTGGTTGTTCTGGTAATATGTTTGACTAACACATATACACAAATTGTACTCTTGACATTGCACGTAGCGGTATTTAAGTCTGTTTACTGATTGACATAAATATCTAATGAGCTCCCAGACAAATTTCATTCACTTGTTACGTATGATGCTTTGGTCTTGGTCTAACATTAGAGAAAGAAAGAAATATTCGCATATTCAGAATAACAGGTGAATTAAAGTTTACTAGCTAACGACCGCGACTCCGTTCGTGGTCCCGTTTTTGCAACATTCTTCTTTTTGTGGTCTAGGAATATTCTTTTGTGTCCTTTTGATCTTATTTGGCAAAATTAGAACACATGTTTAATGACTTAAACTTGGCAGGAAATCAGGTCATTAGATGCTGTATCACTATTAACGTGGTCGAACTATAATGTACCAGTTTTATTTATTTGATTTAAAACCATTAAAGTTAGTGGTTCACTAAAATAATGTTTTTTCGTTAAACTTCACATTACATCAAATAAACAGTATGTTACCGGTAAATTGTAGTGTTTGACTTAACCTCGTAGGAGTGAGCTGAAGGACAACGTAGGTTATGTAACGCTGCAGCGACAGACGTCCTCGATGCGAGGGTGGGCGGCTCGGCCAAGGGCGTCAAATCGATCGGGGAGTCTGCACCCAAGAGCGCCAGCGCAATTTTCTCCCCTAACTACCTTGAACGCCTGTTGAATTAGCTTTAACATACAAACACATCTTCTTTTATTGCCAAAGCCATCATAGTACTTATTCATTGTAATTAATGCGCTTAATGGCGTTATTTTCAGAATATTGCTTTGCTACAAGCATTTACGTATATTAAATAAGTATCAAATTTTTCATATTATTACTTTCGAAGTTCATACATAGATGTTCCTTATAAAATGTCCTTATACGTCAGTCAGTTTGGTGGATATTTATATATTGACCAGTATCTTTCCTTGAGTGATGAAGACATTTATTTGTCTTGCTTTGTTTGGAAAATATTAGATTGAATTGGTAAATATAGGCCTAAGTATTATGTATTGGCTAACTCACGCAGATACATGGTATTTTTCATCATTGCGATTGTATTGCGAATAGGTATAATTTAAAGAGTTTGAATGTTGCTAGGCTGACTGAAATGATTTAAATTAAACTTGTGAAGAAAATAAGCTTCAGTAATATACCTGAATAATGAGGAAGTCTAACCGCAATTCATAAACTACCAATACGACAGTACAAGTACTTACTGTTGACCTGGATGAAATATGTTTTGTAAGGACAAAAATTACACAAATTCGACATATTTAAATATCACTAGAACCTTAATACTATTTCTGTGACTGTGACTAAGTTGTTTTGTGTCCGAACTAAACATGCGCATATTTTAAAATAAATACAGTATATATATAAATACAATATATACGTACGAGGCTATTTTGGAAATAGCGAGACGTTTTGAGTTAAAGCTATTTGATATTTTACATAATGATGTACTTAGGTGAAGAAGTAATCCCATTATCGTGTAAGGTTACAAATATAATTGTACTATCAGGTGTGATATGTTAAAGGTTGGCAGCATAGTTATTTGAAATGGTTGACACGCAAAGGTTGGATGTATAGTTATTCCCATTGGTATACAATTTAGCACGAGTATCTAGAACGATGACTAATATATAGTTACACTATGGTCATAGTAAATATGTAATTGTTATACAAACTCCATTGTAATACAAATCACACCTGCAGTGTGAATTTCTAACAGATTGCAATTGCAATGGAAGAAGTCTTTCAGTAGAAGAATACATCCCAATGAATACATCCCAATGTCATAAGTAATTTTACATTCAGGTTATATACAAGATTATGTTATTTTACAGAGTAATAAACATAATTATAAATAGTTCACACAACACCGATAATATCTGGTATGAATGCAGGAGATACGTGGACCATGGTGGCGGACAGTCCTCAGATAAACTGTTGGTACCTACTGTAGGTAGTCCCATCAGTTTTTATCTCCAGAGCACTGTAGAGTGCACATCCTATTCAGACACTAAATTTTCATTTGTAGCAGTTACTGCCATCGTATAGTACCAGCTGTCGCTAATGAAAAATAACCTACCTATTAGTTGTTGCGTATTTCTTTTTCAGACAACGAAAATCGGACGCATTTACTCAATTCGACGTTTGTTTACAAATTCATCCTTTTTTGAAGTACCTACCTAATATTAATGCAAAGAAAGCACAATTTTTAATTAACTAAAATATTGAGTATTTTACCGCTCTCCTAAATATGAAGTACTAGTACATAGTAAGAATAAGAAAAAAAAAAGATTAACTCTAACCGTTACCAAAATAACAGTAGCTGACATTGAAATACCTTTCGCCACGCGATAGAGAAATTAACAAATTCTTCTAAGTCGCTGGTAGGTTTAGGTTTATGTGACAAGATAAGACTTCCTCGCGTTTCTTTAACCATACATCTGATACTGGTGTAAGCTAGTGATTTCATTCTTAGTACAAGTTCTACCAGCGCAATACGGAGAAACTTATGTCTAAGTTATAGTAGTTCAATTTTAGGAATTTTTGTAATTTATTTTTTGTTTCTATCTGTTTTTTTTATTAGTACTCGTACTTGGTATCTTTGATTCCACTTCAGGCTTTTCATTTTCTACATTATTATTCATGTTGAGTATACAAGTTTAGGAACTCAATTTGAAACTGAACCTTGTTAAGTTATGTATTTTGTGAATGTTTGTATTGTTTTCTGTTTTGTGTACCTAAATAAATAAATAAATATAAGTATTTAGTATAAGTCGGTACCTACGTATAAAATGTAGAAACAGTCCTCTACTCATACATAAAAAATAGGTAGGTACTAATTTTCTTAATTATAATATAATTTAACGTTAAATTAAATGAATTTCTTGACCATACTAAATGAGGATTAAGACCATTTCGAAGTAAAAATATGATGTTCAATCATACATTTCGTAACAAGTGCGTCTTCAAACCACTAATGGACGGTTCCACACTTTTGTAAGTTGAAAAACAACTTATTTATGAAAACATTTATCTCATAA
The DNA here is from genome assembly GCA_963556515.1 of Nudaria mundana. Classification (NCBI taxonomy): domain Eukaryota; kingdom Metazoa; phylum Arthropoda; class Insecta; order Lepidoptera; family Erebidae; genus Nudaria; species Nudaria mundana. The sequence goes on from OY748292.1 coordinate 13,999,050, forward strand.
AAGCAGAGATGCGTCAATAACACAGTTCCATGGTGAGGCCAAGGTCGACGCCTATGCTCAGACTATGTGAATGGAAGCGCGTGCTACACGTTTGCGTCGTATACGTCTAATAATAGAACATAGGATTGTAAACTGCATTATGTGTTAGGTAATATTTTATACCATTATTGTTACCTACATCTGATATAACCGATTAAATAGATCTCTTGGCAACTCTTCTATTCCTGATGTCATATTTTTACTTACGTGTATAACAATTTTACGAAGTACTGAGATAATTATAGAAAATATAAGTTACCTAATACCTACTAACAATACTGCTAAAACAGTTAAACTAAAGCAAAATTGATCTTACATTAAATCGAACAACATTATTGCTTAAAGCCTCTAAAAACAATTGTGTATTTATAATTATTCTGCTTCTTTTCAGAACCAAAGAAAGACAAGTTGGAAAACGGTGGCGAGCTGATGAGGCCCGAGAGACCGAACTCTTTGACGGCAGGCCACAAATTGCCACGGCGAATATGCTATCAAGGCGATGTTGGTGAGTACAATGAGATAGTTAAGTTTGAATTACACAATGACACTTCAAGTGTCATTTTATTTATCATAACCAGTTTGGTTATATCCCTATTCTGTAGTTTGGTGTAGGTATGATGTACTGTACGCCATTTCATGTCGCGACTTCCCCCTAATTCAAGTATATTTTTCCCGTTCATGCATATACTATACTGTAATACTAATATTGCATAATGTTAACGAGCATTATTCAGCTATTTATAATGCTCTTTATGCAATTCATTTATATTGCCTTGCATCTGTAATATTACTCTCCTACATAGGTACTTATATTAATTACTGATGCGTAATACGTAGTTAAAACGTACTAGATGGCGAATAGCGAGACACGTGATATAATATGCTACGTACACAACAACAATTTGATTTCGTTGTGTGTTTCTTGTTATGTATGAAGTGTATAAAGTTCGACTTTCAATGAACTAGTCGTAGAGATTGTCCGGGTGATTATGTCTACTGCATTAGGCTCAGTATAATCGCATTAAGTCCTAATGCTATAGTAGAGAGGCCCGATACTTGTTGTGGTTTAAAGTATTAGTTTATCTCGGCGACCTTTTGCAAAGCAAAATGCGGTCGTGCCTGACGTATCACGAACCTAGTATGTGCTAAATGTCAGCTTTAAACTTTATAAAAGTAGTTTCGTGATTCTACTTATTTAGTGATTTAGTACAATATTGCCGTTTAGCATATCTTTATTGACTTTAAAGGTTTTATTCAACACCCTAACTAAAATCTCTATTTAACCATCAATCCAATATTTCGAGAAGGTTATTGCAACTTAATGTAGACAATATGTAATTGTGTATTACAGTGGGCGGCTATGGGTCCACAGCGGATACCGGTGGCGGTAATTCCGAAGAACAACTAATGTTGTCGGAACTGCCCGAGCCACCGATCGCGCTGTCTGACATCGGGCCTATACCACCGCCGCCAATGTTCAGCTCGCCCAGCCCTACACGTCATCACACGCACCATCAACACCAACACGCACTTATTCAAAATTCTCTGTCTGACTGTAAGTACATACTTTTCAGTATTGCTCCATTTTCATAGCGGAGCTTGGAGATATTCAACTGAAAATAAGAGAGCAAGACGCTTTCTCGTTGTTAATTTGCACCTAATAATTTAGTTTACGACTTCTCTAACTCAACTGGTCTAACTACAGAACTTCGAAATCGCCCTAGGGTTGTGGAGGTCAGATGGCAGTCGCTCCACGGAAAATATTGAAGTTCACCCGCATTGCAGTTAGACTAAAAAGCCGACCCCAACTGAGTTGGGAAAAGGCTCGGTGAATGATGAATTTAGTTTACGACTTATCAAAACATTGTTATGGTTCCCGGGTATTTAATCACTGGGAATTGTATTGATGATAGACAAAAAAAATATGGAAAGTACAAATCGGAAGTAGATAAACAAATATGATAAAAATATAATTTGATTATGGATGATAATATTATACTCATTACATAATTCTATCGTTCACCATCTCCAGCCGAAGAGGAGGACGAGCCGGAAGAAGAACGAATAGAAACACTAACGCTAGCAGATACAACGCGAGTCGAAGAAATACCACCGAAGGAACCTATATTTGGAGCCATGCCCCTCAAGTCGGCCCTCAAGAAGCCGAGACCCACGGCGTCTCCCGGCTCTACCCCATTGGCTCCCCGACAAGATGTCCACCATACGAGCTTCAAGTCAGTATACCTTACTAGATAGATATAAACTTCTATGTACATAATGTTTTCTGATTATTCGTTACCTGTAGTTTATAAACCAAAGCAAATTTTCTCAAAAAAAAACGAGTGTGATTAGTGTGATTAAACAGTAATATACGAAACGTAACTTCTCTCTTTCTCAACTTCCATTCGCCTCGCCCGACCACACTTTTCGTAACGCCCTTATCACTCATTTACCAGCTTACTCCCCAAGTTAAACGCGCGTAAAGAACTTTTACTTCAATAATATCTGTTTTAATTAAATATTTTTTTCACGAGTATGTAAACTCCAGGTAACGCATGTATTTCGTGTAATATATTGGTGTGTTAGTGAAAGTTGTACGTTTGTTTCCACCATGCGTCGACGAGCAGGCGGCCGCCGCCTAAACCGAGGATCCGCATATGGTAATAGTCCAATAAGTTAATGTCAGTGTTGTTGAACCACGCCACCTCGCCACCTCGCCACCTCGCCACCTCGCCCAGAGATCTTCGGACGGTCCGCTTCGCCTTTAGCCCATGCATCGTGCTATGCACGCTTCCTATTATTCATCTCTCTCTGATATAAACATTCATAATGTCACTAAGGTTCGTATTATAGATCTGTACTCAAAACTATATTCTCCTAAAATCTTAAACTTGAGAGAGTCTTGAGTACAATTCTATGACTCGAGCCTAAAGACATCATAGTTCCATTCTAAATAAAAAAATATCATACTAACAAAAGGAAAAGAAAAACAGAATCAAAGATTAACAATTTTCGAGCCTAACCAATGATCCTTTTTAAAATAACCTGTTGTTAATGTTTTTATTTTATAATATGGCTGCTTAATTTGTGTTTCATGCTGTCGTCATTGTTCTATGTTGCATGTATGTGTTCTCTATCATAGATTATAAACATTGTTTAATTATTATCTTTGTTTGTTTTGTTTACGGTAAACTAACTTAGGTATTTGAAAATTAAATACGTACTGACTATTTGATAGTACACTTCCACCGATATATAGGTTACCGAACAAAAAAAAAAACTAAATGGCGACAGAACTCGAATTATTGCTCTATTTATGAGATGATGTTATTTGTTTAAATGGCAAGCCAGCCGTCTATCATGTAAGATTAAAGGTACGGTCAAACTCGTCCTTCACATGCGACGTATAACAAGCATTATGACATCTGAACCGGATCTGGATACAATTTGTATGGTAACAAACACAGGGCATTCACCACGCTGACTTACGCGTCACCGCAACAGATCCGCGTGTTCCCATGCTATCCCACGCGTACGACGCTTTCACACACTTTTAAAATGTCATAGCGCGTAGATAACGTAAACGTCAGACGTCGTAAGACGTAGGACCAGTGTGTCTCTGTTTCCCACGTCGCGTGGCATACGTCGTATGTGAAGGACCAGTGTGTCTCAAGCTTAATACACCATAGGCTGTTTCATGTCACGCAATAACCCACAAAATATGATTTTGTTTTCATCAACGAAGAGTCAAAATCTGTGATTGGACGTATAGTCATTTTATAATAGCAATTAAGAATAAATTCATCGACTTCTGAAGTTTCTTTTGTTGATAATTGAAGCGGTATTTTGCAATATACTGCAAATCGAGGTTTACAATTGTAGCCTGCCTTTTCCTATTGTTAAAACGGGCCTATGCTTCACATGTTTTGACTCTTGATAAAACTTATATCAATAAGTTATATTAACAGTTTTTATTTTTAACTTTAGTAGTAATCGTCCGGTCCGCGTGGGCAACGGTATGGAGAATAAGGAGAACGCCCGTCCTTGGGAGTACGACACTACTGACTACTCGAATGACTCTGACCGTGTCGCTGCCAAACTGGCCCGCAAAGAGAGTCTTAACATCAAATTGGCGCTGAGACCTGACCGACAGGAACTTATTAACAGGTAGGATTTTTGCACTGCGTTTAAACATACATTTTTATACTAACATGCATTTTATACATACAATCCTAAACATACGTTCTTATACTACTAACATTTTTATACTAACGGATCAAAGTTCAGCTGAACTAGTGTAAAAGGTTGTGGGCCTGGTCAGTGTCCCTAACGTCATGTGATATTATTTGCTTCTTTTTCGGAAAATTATTTTATTATTGTAATATAAGCGTCGACTTTCCTTGATGCCACAGAGAATAGAACTGAAACCAACATTATTAAATAGGATATTGATTTTGTATTTGCAAAGTAAGTCCTTGTAAATATCACAATTTGTATTTCGACCGGTTTCCAATGCTAACGAGATAGGTTCCCAAATAAAAGGCTAGACCCGCACGAGTGGATATACGCATGACGTGAAAAACACCCTTAAGTAAATCAATAATTATGCATTGAGAAGTTAATATCTGCATAGCATGAAGTGTTTTACTTACTCCACGTTAATGTTATGATAACATTTTACTTTCACATTGGTTAAGGAATCTTAACACACCTTTGGCACCTACGCCTATTTGTGTGTTTTCCTACCGCTACAATTACTAATAGCAAATGTTACGTTGTCTAACGTAACAGCTGTCCCAGTAATATTATCTCACCAATGGTTATCTGGCAGCAACGCCCGACCCGGAATTGGTGTTGCTATTTTAGTCGCCTCCGTTTTCAAAGTCATTGTTCTTTCATTTTACTTCCTATTATTGACACTCACTCTTGGCAATGGCAATGATTTACAAAATCTGTGAAATATCCGAATATAACAAAGGATATTCTTTACAAATAAATGGTTCTTCTAGTCCGGATGCTTAATATTTTCTCTTCAAACTGTATTTCTCTTCACAGTGAATAATAAGACCTAACTACCATTTTTATTACCTAAGTATGTATAAGGTCACTTCATAATAAGTAATGCACACAAAGGTCACTGGGTAGACAAGAGCGCAAAGGTACTATGCATGCAGACCTACATATAAAATGGTCTACATACATTATGAATGTATGTATATTGACAGTCAATTTTATAATCCCTATAAATTATTAAGATGGGTTATTTCGTGTCATATAATTCTAGAACGAACTTTATTCAGTAAATTAAATGCTATTAGCTAGATTACTGCTTGGGAGTTAGCCAACGATGAATAATCTGAGGATTTTGAAAACATTCGTAGCGTCTCATAAGCATTGGCAAAATTTGTCGCCGGTCGGTTGCCAATAGCAATTGGACGTAGTAATTTCTCTAGGTGTTTATTGTATTGGTATTAAAGTTAGGTGAGTATTTAGGCCGCGCACGAAGACAGTGAGATGGAACCTTGTCAAAATAACCGTTTCGTGACGTCATCAATCGCTAAAAATACGGATAAAAAAGCTATCTACTTTTTAGCGATTAGTATTAGATTAGCGATTAGTCATCGTGCGCGGCTTATAGTGAACGTCATGGATTAAATGTGAGTGTGTTGTTTGCAGGAATATTCTTGTCGTACAAAGCGAGTGCGAGAGACAAGAGTCGTGGGAGGCTATAGGCGCTCGCCTTATACGTCGCCTGTCCATGCGGCCCACTGCTGAAGAGCTTGTTGAACGAAATATACTCAAAAGTAAGTACTTATTCCTGTTTTGGTTTGTGCGTTCGTTATTTATAACGTAAGTTATATACTGACCTGTAAGAAAAATCATATATGCCACACAATGGAGATGATTTTGAGAAATCAGGTAGGCAGGTTAAAATATGTTTGAAAGAAAATACATCACATATTTCCAAGTCATTACGTCCCCAACGCCTCTGTGTACCTCTTTGGGGATAAAAACGTAATTTTGTGTTATTAGTTCTCTACATAAATAAAAATAACGGCAAGCCCTTTATCGCCATTGGTCACTAGTATACAGTAATCAATTAATATTCTTGCTGTATAATCTGAACCTAAATTCCAACAATCAGGACAGATGTTACATGCTGCAGTTCGGGCGTTTTAAATTAGTTATCAGAAGGATAAGAAAAAACTTGCCTCAGAGAGTACGTTAAGCTGTCGGTCCCGGTTGTCATACGAGTATCTATGGCAGTCGTTACGGGTTGTTGGAGCCCTAAAAAATAAAATGAAACTACAGAACGGAAAATATCGGAGTTCAGCCGCATCGCAGTTAGACTGGTAAGTCGACCCTAACTGGGTTGGGAATAGGCTCGATGGATAATGAATAATAATAAACAATGTTCTAACTTGTCAGGTCAATCCCCTGCTGAGGAGAAAAAACAGAAAGAGGAGAAGAAGCGATACTTGTTACGTAAACTCAGCTTCCGACCCACAGTTGACGAACTCAAGGAGAAAAAGATCATACGGTTCAGCGACTACATCGAAGTTACACAGGTATGTTGCTTTCAACTTGAATTGATGATTGATTGATAACTTGATTTATAAGCCGTGCACAATGAGAATGGGATGGAACCTTGTCACAATAACCATATTTAACACTAAAAAGTACTGACGTTACGAAACGGTTATCCATCCCACTTTCATCGTGCACGACTGTGGGCGTATAATAGACTTCTGCTTATCCTAACAGGCATGATAACAAATATAAATACTAAAGGGCCCCACACATTAACAGATCGCCTGCAGTCCGCCGGCGGTTATCGGCCTGTCTTGATTTTATTGCCAATTTCAACCTTATCAACAAATTGATAGGCCGATATCTGTATAAAATCTTGTTTTTGAAGTTTTTTGATGTAATACGGCGCCAACATAAAGCTCCAAGTTATACTTGGCAACCTGTACATGATGTGTGTCTGTGGTCCAGGCGCACGACTACGACCGACGCGCCGACAAGCCGTGGACTCGCCTCACGCCGCGGGACAAGGCCGCCATCAGACGGGAACTTAACGAGTTCAAGAGCTCAGAAATGGCCGTGCACGAAGATAGCAAGCATCTCACTAGGTAACTTCACTTTTTATTTATTTATACCAATACTCAACAATACTAGCGCAAGATGACAGTGGGTTGGAACCTTGTCACAATAACCACTTCGTGACGTCATCAATCGCTAAAATGTAATGATAAAAATACGTTATCCGTACTTTTTAGCGATCGATGACGTGAGGTATTGTGACAAGGTTCCATCCCACTATAATAGTTCGCGGCATATAGACCCCTCAATATCCCTACTTCGTTGTGGAGTTCAGACGGCAGTGGCTTCACGAAAAATATTGAAGTTCAGCCCCTTTATAGTTCAGTAGTAAGAAGATGCTCAGTGGATGATGATAGGAATTTGATAATGTACTACGAAGGCAAATGCTTTCTTTACATAGTCAGAATAAGTCAAATTACGATAAGGGTAAGGGTAGGCCGAGGCAAGCCTATGCCGTTACCGGGCACTATAGAAAGACCATAACCACCTATAATTCAAGGCCAAATTCTGTTTCAATTTATGGGAATCATTTTAAATCAAGCTTTAACTGATCTTCAACATATTTTTAGCTTTACTAAGCAAACCTTGGTTTTTAATATTGAGTGTATCATTATTATTATTTCATTTTCTAGGTTAGTTAACTGTCAAAACGGTCCTATCGCAGCTCATAGATTTGAGTGACATAAGTATAGCATATTAAAGAACAATGTTACCTTGTCTACAGATTCCACAGACCATGACGGCTGTGCCTTAGAGCCGGAGAGGATTGCCTTGTGCGAGAGCGCGGCTGATGCGCGACGGGCGTCAGTGGCGCGACTGTGGTGCGGTAGTTACCCGACAGTGGCGTAAGTTGCCCGACTGTGGCGCGACTCCACTGACAGACGCCACGCTACACTACGCATCTATCCTCGTCAACTGCGTGTGGCCGCACCTGTGATTTTTAATGTTATTTATATTGACTTCTTCCGTTTTCTGGAAGATTAGTATGCAATAACCAGAACGCGTCGGTAAAGTGTTGATTATTCTAAAGTTGCGTTGTAGGTATCACTTTTTTAATGTTACATTTTGTATAAGGTATGGATACCGTGAGTGCAATTTTTGTTTTTTTATTACTTACTATGTAACGTAGTTATTGCCGAGTACAATTACTATCTACTATTATGGTATCGTTTATTATTAAGTTGACGTATTCTAAGCATAACTATACATTCTTTGAATTGACCTTCGCGAAAGGTTAGTGATACTGTTTTGTGGTGAAGATTATGCGCTTTCATTCTATATAAATGGTATGTAATGTTTACAAGTGACTTATTTCGATATGTTCATTGTACTTTTTTGATATCTTGTGATTTTCTTATATTGCTAGCTCCAATGTAGTTAAGCTAGATTTCGAATTTGAATTATTTATTTGGCGTCAAATTTTTATTATGTTACGTTGTTGTCACAATTTTTGGGCCTTTTATTTGTGTGATCTGCTTTTTTTATCAAGCCTTCAAGCCAGAACACAATTTGGTAGCCCTAAAGGCTTTAAATATTTTTTTTAAGTATTTCTTGTTTTCTTTTCTTAATTTTACTTTTGGAAGACCCTGATTTCATACGAATATAACTCGTATTACAATGAAAAAGGAGCTAAGTAATTCTAAACAATGCAAAGGTCTTTAGCCTTAATTCCTTGTAATAAGATCTATTTTTGTAGGCATGCATGAGCTTTTAAAGGTAAAATGAACAATGGACATACTATACAGGCCTTATTGTTTTTAGATCTAACTTGTTTGGGGTGAGTTGTTTGAGATACTACCAGGGATTTTCAATTATTGTTTTTTTTTCTAATTCTCAAAAAAATTACGAGATTTATTATGAAATGGTTTAATATTGTATAAAATGTTGTATTATTGTTGAATTAAGATAATAGGTGTTATATTGGTTACTATCAATGTTGAAGCAGTTTAGGCAATCGAAAAGTTAAAATGTCCATTTTATTGAACTTTCTAAAGTGCTTCCAATATATTGTTGTGCAAATTAGCTCGAAATTAGTATGGTAACTAAGTGAAAATTTCATGGTACCTGGCTTTTCATACATTTCCGTGCAAATGTAAAACATGCCGGGTGTCATGTTATTTTACCTGGGTATTAAATCATTCGGTTCAACAGCCGATGTTTATTTGCTCAATCAGACATTCTAAATTGTCAAACAACACTGATATACCACCTAGTATCGTTTAACGTTGTCAGGAACTTATATTTTAATTTTACACTGAATGTTACAAATATAAATAAAAAAAGTACTAAGATCAAGGCTTAGCAACAAATTGAAACACAGCACCAAAATTATACTACTACATAATCTACAATAGTATGTTATTTATGGTAATTCATTAAAACATAGTCCAGTCACGAGATTCCTTGTATTGAACAAGAAAAAGGTACCAGTGATATTAAAAATCAATACTGGTAAGTATTGAACTATATTGTGAAAGTACTTACGAAGTAGTGCCCCTCCTATAATGCTATACAGACCTTGACGGGAACAACTTGTCGTTAAAGACCAGCTCTAAAATAAGACCAATGAGAGATAAGAGACAAAATAAAAAACGTAAACAATGTGTTTACTGAATGAAAGGTATTCCAAACAAACGCGAATCGCAGTGGCCAACAGTGTGACTACTAGTGCCGCAGCTGCAGTGTTTATGTGGGAGACCCTTTACAATGCATAGCGGTTGACAATAGGAAAAATGCCTACGACTAAAATAATTAATTTAAATGTATTTGTTAAATATGTAATTCCAAAAGAGATTCCAATTATATTCAATGAAATTAACTATCTTGTATTTATATTTAAAATCATCAATTATTATTGAAATATTAATAGTTACAGACATGATAGTAAATAAAATTGAAGCCATAGGTTTCTAATTCATACAATTTTCTACGAGCCTTACCGTTTTGACATTTAATAAAAAGAAGGTGATTTGACTTGACGGTAATCTACCCTATTAACTTTTACATACAATGCCTTTAGTTGTTCGATAACAGCTGCCTTTTCGCAATAAGCTCGTAAATTGTAAATGTATGGTTACGTTCTTTATGTTGTCTCACCAGTCTTACTATAGTATAAGTTATTCAAATGTTAAACGAACTAATAACTAACTAATAGTTAAATAAGCTATTATAAAAACTGTAGCTGTTAAACATATAATTAATACGCCTTCTGAGATTACAGTGAACATTTCATTATATATTTGTATGTTTGAGTTCACGTTGGTACTTTTATAATATTTGATAGCTAGACAACAATTATCTACTATCAGTATTTTGTATGAATGAAATTATTTAAAGTTAGCGTTGAAATCTTTTATATTACTGTAAAGATTAATTCTTCTTAGTGTTACTAATTACTAGGAATCAGTTATAAATATTTTTTATTAAAACGATATAATGTTCAGTAGAGGTGCCATTTTGTGTGATGTGAAATCATGCAGGTTCTGATTGAAAAGGCGGAGCGGTTGTGGACTGTTCGCGAGTAATACGTTAAAGTACATATACCCTGAATTCATAACTACGTCATATACTTGAGTTTGTAACATTAGGATGTATGAAATACTCTAATAGGAAAAGAATATGTAAAAATTTGGCTGTTGTCGAAATAGTGCATTGCCACTATAAAATAAAAATGATGAATCTTAGATGACAGCTGTGTTAAAAAAGGTTCGTTGTCAACATACAGAGCCCGTAAATTAAAATTAAAAAATAAAAGTGTCTCAGTGTGTGATCGACCTTATTTGAGTGAGTACTCGAAGACCATCTCGCGTCAGTCTGTTGAGTGATTCTTTACACGTGTTTTATATAATTATCTTGTTATGTTAAGGCAATGAGTAATCACAGTACATTATACAACATAACGATAGTGATCTATAAAAAAATGTTAATTAATGGTTATTCTTGAAACCATTCCATATAGTGTAAAGTGGAAGCCAAAATGACGACTTATTTTTCTATAAACGATTTTGTTAGATTTGCAATTTATAAAATAATTAGGTAAAACGTAGTGTTTATCGATATATTATTATTATATATAAGACATTCAGATTTTCCAAAGATCTAAGGCTCAACTAAATGTTTTAGCTTTCGTACTGACGGTAATTGTATACATCGTTGTATACGCTCGTAGTTCATGAGCTATTGGGTGAAATATGAAGTGTCGAATGTTCTACAGGTTACTTTAGGCTTTTAATTCACATGTGTACTAAAACTTGCGTTATATAAGCTTTCGTCAAATGTGATATTTTAATTTCTAGTAATTACATTGTATACAATTTTTCTTTCAATTGTAATTGTAAATTATGATATCGTTTAGTATATCTTGCAAACGATCCTAAAGTAAGAATGACCGTACCTAATGATCACAGATAAATTACAATTTACCAATTGTTTTGTATTCGCATATCACAGTACTTACGTACATGGTAAATTGGTAAAACACTTATATTGTGCGATATACACAAAGGGGTCGGAATAACGTCGAATGAGACTGGTATAGTTAAAGATTGTGTGAGGGGACGTCGATGTATTCATGGCACGTGATACTGTTTTGACGTACAACATCCATTCGTATATGAAAACATATGTATTCAAAAATACATGTAAACTAACACAGTGGTCGAGTAACCGCCGGGCGCCTTTGGAAATAAGTTCTGCTTGTAACCAGAGACGCCCGGCAACGGACGTTAGAGCGGCCGCGGCCTCGGGCCGAGGAACTAAAAAAACAAAAAAAAGTGGTCGAGTAATAAAGTAAAATAACAAAAGTCTTAAATTAAAGGGAGTCTCGAGTTATCCCATGACAGTAGTCGCATTAATGGCATGTTATATAGTCAGTTGAACCCAGGGGATTGTTCAAAACTATTTTACGATCACATTGCTATACAAAAAATATTTGCTACTAATGTTTCAGAGTATAATTGTAACCACAGACTTGCCATAAACAATTTTTTGTTCCTGTAACAATACATTGTGTCACCTGTCTATACGACGACAATTACGGCAGGTGGCCTTCGGTTTGTCAATACGACCATCCTTTTGCAAATACTACGGCGTATTACAATGTGGTGATTATATACATACTCTTTGGTTTGAATCCTCAACCTCGCGGTTCTATACATGGAATAGTTTTCTTGCATCCAATTCCCACTGGAAACATTACACGAATACACAATAAACCTTGATGTATGTGAATGTGATGTCCATTCAGTAGTTCTCGCTCAGTTTCCTATTCTTTCACGTTTTTATTATTATATCCAATAAACTGTCTACTATACACTGTCTTTCTTATTCCTTTACACAAATAAACTAATAACTACTAATAAAAAATATATGATTGTTGACCCAGAAGGTGAGTTGCACGTCAAATTAGTAGCAAGTGCTATAACATCATGTGACGCGGCATGCAGGCGTTAAATTAGTAATTTTGAAGCAATTATATCGATAAACATTCTATAAAATGATGCCTGTATATATAATTTTATTATACTTATTGTAAATTATGGAATCTCTTATTTCCAATGGTACCATACCCTAATTGTTTTGGAGTTATCAAGTTTTATAATAAATTGCTAATCTTCAGTAATCTGTATACTGTTGCTTTTATTTTAATCATCATGTAAATTATTAATGACTTGTGAGTATATATTGATAGCTATAAAATTACTTGTTTTATATAAAATAAGTCTGTAAATATCATAATTATACATTAAGTTTTATACATGATCGTTTTGTTTGTTGCCTACCCCTTGCATTTCATCACGCTGTATAAATTTTGCTATCGTCCATGAGGGATGACATGTTCATTCACTATCTGTCGTTTTAAAATATTCTGGGACATATGCAAAACAAACTTTGATTTGTATATCTATGTTTTGGAATGGCATATTAATGAAGGCTTTGACCCGTGAGGGTTTTTGCCGGTTTCGACTTTCGATGGCGCTAAACTTATGGTCGTACGAGTGGCCGGAGAGAAAGTTAACTGTAGTGCGTGCCCGTTACCGCCGCGCGCCCAGACGAGCCGCCCGCGCCAGTCCGCGCCGGCGACCGAGCCAGGCGACCGCGCATATACACGCACGACCCCGCTATGTTTACCTTCCACTCAACCGACCGCTAAAACATAACAGAAAGCGACAGTGTTCAATAATCAACTCACGTTGTCCCTTAGCCCGAGTCACGCAGTGTTGTGAGGTGACCTTGTTTGATGAGTCCTGTTTGAGAGGTCACGGTGTGAAAGTGCAACGGCCAGAACAAAGGATGACGTTCTCTGGAAATATGAAGGAGAGTAAACCGCGACCTGTGAAAGATGCATGGGAGTCTGAGGTGAGTAGCCGGCGTAGTTTCTAAATTCTCATGTTTGTGTCGCAGCTTCGTGATTATATTGACACGCGTGAGACTAAACGTATTGTTTTGGTAAAGATTTCATCTCGTTTAATTATAATACGTGTGACAGGAGAATAATGTTAACTTTCTTAGTTCAATTATTCACTAAGAGGAATACTGATTATGGAAAGGACTGATTATGATTGAAGAAATAACACATGAATTAAAAAAATGAGGTTTACTTGTGTAGTTAGTTGCTTGGCCGCGAAAGTATATGTTTAGAACTGGTTCCTTCAACGAGATTTATCATAACAACTTCCATGAATGATTAGATTCTAGAGATACCTAAACATATCATATAGGTATGTACATACTTGAGTACATTTAGTAAATAAGATCGTTAATAAGATTCCTATAGTTGATGTTAGTCTAATGTTGAGTTTTAGGCACTTGAAAAGTTTCACATTCAATTTAGTTTAAGCAAGTATCTACGTACCTAAATCGCGGATACCTTTTTACCGTTTTCAACCAGTAATATAAGGGGGTCGCCCAAAAAACTACGTATGTAATAAATTAAATCAATTTGATATAGGTAGGTACACACCAAGACACACGACAGTGCTATCTAACGTGCATGAACATATTATTATCTTTAAAATTCAACAATAGTCAGAAGCGTGCATAATTGGCATCACGTAATAACGAACTAACAGCAAATAATATGGACAGTTACTTATGTATTTTAAAACTGATCCAAAGATACTTGGATCTTTTAATGATGATTGTTTTAGCTTAACTACTGTCTGTAGTACAGGCAATAGTACCTACAGAAATAGTCTGTAGTACAGAAATATTTGAAAAGGAATAGGGACATACAGACTATATACCTATTCCTTTTCAAATATTTCGATAGTGACCTTCCTACCTAGAGGTACTTAATTGTTGTTAAGTATAAATATATATGCGATCAAATGGGCTGTACCATACTTGTTTGCCGCTATAGTACCTACCGTGTGTGCTTTTGGAGCAATAGCAATAGGTATAAGTTGTAGCAGTGGAGGATCCGTGATGCTAGGGTTACTGTCAATCGTATTAAGTAAAGAAGAAGAAATCAGGAAGTAAACGTCGTCGTGTGGGATAAATATAAACAGTAATTATGTTGCAACATAGTGACGAGTAATTTAACAAACAAGTGCCTTTTTTTAATTGCCGCCTTATCGTCCATTGCCGTGCGTTATATCTGACATTTAGCTTTTAATTAAAATACTGACATTTAACTAATAACTTGTTTAACTATAAATTATAGGTACGTTGTCAATTACAGTAAGGATAAACAGGTAGTAAGTATAAATGTGTCTTAACATGATGTTTATTATTTAAATATTATTCAACAAATAGTTACCTATTTTAGTCAGTTTTACTTTCACTCATCTTTCATTGTGCCTAGAGATTATAGCGCTGTGTGAACCGACAAGGTCTAGGATTAGTTTAACGACCGTAAACAATAGTCAACCAATTCATTGCATTCATTTTGATTGAAGCTTACACGGTTTGACAGTGACCTCGGATAATAGTAGGTAGGTACCTACCTGACAGTTCCTATAATCAGATTACTGATCGGCACACAGAACAGTTACAAGAGTTACCTCTTGTTCTGTTCTGTGGATCGGCACATTCCCAAACGGAAATAATTATACTCGTAATTAACGAGCTTAAAAAAGTAAGCCTACTTGAGCATTTTTTCTGAAGTGTTATTTAGTTAAATACCGTTTTAGCAACTCAAAAAAAAAAACATATCTCTAGAGATGCTTTCGGTACTAAGTATATTGAGTCCGGGTAGAGCGCACGACACTACGATCCTACTTAGTTATGAAGAACACTTGAGTCTACAACAACAGTTACTGGAACTGGTGTAGGAAGTAAGGATTGTGAATATATAGATAGGAAAGTAAGAACAGTGGACTTAGGAAAATTGGTCTTTTCGTTAGATCTATAAACACTATCGAAAAAAAAGCCAATTCGAAACTTAAGCAAGGTATTCAAAAACGCTCATGTAAAAGTCCCGTCTTTATGTAATGCTCTTGCGTTGCGACGAATAGTTTAATTATTCTTTATAATATTAGTCTTTGTTAAGTACCTAATTCAAATTCAAATGAAACAATTACAAATGAAATAAAATCGTTTGTTTCTCATTGTGTGATTTTCTTAACTGTTATACTTAGCGAGTGATGTGAATTGGATGTGCGAGTGAAGAGTGAAGTGTGTCACAGTGTTGACTGTTGATGAGAGCTATGTTACCCATGCGCTCGCCCGCCGGCGCCCGTGCCGTCCGTAATCCGGGTTTGGCGCTGGTTATAAACCTGTGAATGCAGTTTTCATTAAAATCGATGACATGGTTCCTAAGAACAGATGTTCGTATGTCTTATAGTTTCACACTTTTCCATACTGACCCATTTGAATATTAAACTTTGTATATGAATATGATACCTACTATTGCTAGTACCTAGTAGTACCAACCTACTATTGGCTTTGGTACCTATACTCGTATTATAATGTGTTTATTATTAGGTTTAAGTATTGTGTGGTTTTGAAATAATGTGATTCCTACTATTTTAAAAAGGATCGAGACGGTTGATTTCTGTTTTTGGTAAGTGACGGGGTAGCGTTTCAAGATAAATCCGTTAATTATCTTCGGAGAGAGATTAGCGTTAACCTACCTATCTACGTATAGACAGCAGTGGCGGATTTACCAGCAGGCTGAGCAGGCTTGAGCCTAGGGCGGCAGATTTTTGGGGCGGTATATTTGGGGACCGATTTTTTTTGCTACCTCAGAGAAATCAAAAAGATTTCTGCATGGTTTTCTGTTTTCTGATGTTTTACAGATAGAAGTCTGAAACAAATTTTGCCGATGACTTTCTCCTCTCACTTGTCATTCGTCAAGGTACGCTCCGTGAATCCGTTTAGCAATATTCTAGAGTAAAACAGCAAGTTCGCCGCCCCCAACCAGTAATCGGCCTCTGCGCCCTCTGCCCGCACTTTGAATGAGCGGAAAGAGGGAAATTATATAATATATATTTCTCTCTTCCCACTATCAACCCACACATGCCAGTCCTACTATTGGTTGTAGGCTGCGAACTGCAAAATTAAACGCTTTAGCTCTTTTGTGTATAGAGTCAGAATTGATGAACAAGATTACTGACGACGATATCATCGATGATTTTGCCAACAAAAAATCGCTAAGGTAACGAACTTTTATAAATTCACTGAATTAATTATTTTTAACTGTTTGTAAACGCAATAAAGATTATTTATTCTGTTTATTCACGTTTACCAATTAGGATGGGTGACCATTTCTTAAGACATTGAGACCCCTCCGTGCCTCGGAGAGCACGTTAAGCCGTCGGTCCCGGTTGTCATACTAACATCTATGGCAGTCGTTAGGGGTAGTTGGAGCCCTAAATCAAAAATCCGACCGGTCTAACTACAGAACTTCGATGTCGCCCATGGGTTGTGAAGGTCAGATGGCAGTCGCTTCACGGAAAATATCGAAGTTCAGCCGAATCGCAGTTAGACTGGAAAGCCGACCCCAACTGGGTTGGGAAAAGGCTCGGTGAATGATGATTCACGTTTACCAATTGTGTAAGTAACATGCATTACCCTGCCTTAAAAATCGTACATGATTGAGCTTCGATTAGCCGAAAAATGTACCTAATAATTAATTTAAGTGCAATTTTATCGAAATAGTTGAATTGTAAATATAATCTAGGACATGGCAATTGTGGAGGCAAGGGCGGCAAAACGGGGTACCGCTCGATCTCCGGAGAGGCTGCATGTCTCCTAACCGGGACCCCTCCATGGGACCTGGAAGCGAGAGCCCTTGCGTCATTGTTCCGATGGCGCAAGGAGGCGCTGGAGCGGGACCACAGGCCTGCGTCTCGAGAAATCGAGGACCAGCGGTCCCAACTCCGCCAGAATCTCATGGAGTCATGGAGGGTACGACTTGAGTAACCCAAGTGGGGTACTACCGTCATCGCGGCGCGCGGTGAGACCGATCATGGACGAGTGGCTGCAGAGGCAACATGGTGACCTCACGTATCGTGCGACGCAGATCGTTACCAGGCATAGATGCTTTTGTAGCTTTGTAGCGGGAGTAGGTGGAACGCGGCCGTGTCCTTCTGCGAACAAGTCATGCTCGCGAAGGAGGCAGCCGAGAGGGAGAGGGAGCATACCCTCCCCGCCGAGTTCCGTAGTCAGCGGCGAGGGCGCCAAAGACTCATCTACGACCAAGACCATCGACCTCCATATACATACCTCATATATATGAGATCGGTATTTAACATACAACAAACTGTATCATGTAGACCATATTTTAAAAATTATAATATATTAACCTTACCATGTCTATACATCTATGAAACAGCAGTATTTGTCAAATCAAATTTCAATCTCTTTGAGTTTCATACCAGAGCTCGCCACAAAGATAAATTGCGCGTCGTGTCAAGCACTACTACATTGCTGCATGAAAGTATATTTTGTATGGCACCACGTATTTATAATAAAATTCCAAGTCACATTAGAGCAGTCACAAATTTAGTAAACTACAAACGAAAACTTCGCCAACTGCTCATAGATAGGTGTTATTACTCGATAAAGGATTTTCTAGACGATAGCTCATTAGAAGCTTGATGTTGAAATTTGTGGTTAATTAATTTATGACATTGCTTAGAAATTTTACTTTTATTATTATGATTTTAATTTTGACATGACATGGTTTTTGACATTCTATTGTGATTTATTTTGACATAAAAATGTATTCTTATGTAGTAATGTTTAATTTTGTGATAATAATATGATTATGATTTAAAATCACCACCTACCTACCTATTTTGCATACCGTGAGGTAGAATATGGCTGTGCACAATTAAAACCAATGTAATGTAACCCAAATATGTTACCCATATTCGCAAATAAATAAATTGATTGATTGATTGATTGATTGATTGATATACCTTGAGATCCTGGCGGAGTTGGGACCGCTGGTCCTCGATTTCTAGAGTCGCAGGCCTGTGGTCCCTCTCCAGCGCCTCCTTGTGTTGTGAAACAATGACGCAAAGGCTCTCGCTTCCAGGTCCCATGGAGGGAAATCTCGAAGTTTATTAAAATTAAACTGAGTACAACGTGACGATTTTTACTGATAGGGCCCCATCAAAGAATTTGCCACGGGTCCCATATGGTATAGTTACGCCGCTGGCTGCTCTTGTTGCCTGCGCTTAAATAAGTCTATTTACTTGTACTATTATATTATGTTCGGTGCCGTTACTTAGTTATTTAAGTAGGTATGTCAGACATGCCTTAAATTCTAGGTATTGCAGGTTAAAACGATTTTTACCCACATCGTACAAACTTAGTGTTGTTCCTTTATAGTCGAGATATACCTACTTATATAACTTACACCATCCATCGTTAACAATAAAAATGTGAACAAATTCCTAAACATCACGACAAGTTGTTTCAACTGACACGAACCTCATCTGAATAGATTGTGCGAAGAAGGTAGTATTCATTGATATACCTATATAGTAATAAAATTAGATTTTTAGATTAAAAACCTAAGGTTTAGATTACTTTAGATCAAACACTGGAACATATAATGTTTGGTATCTGATTAAAAACCAAGATTTTCTTCCAAATCCAGGTTTTTTAATCAGCCACCTGAACAGGTTTATCCGTTAGTACCAATCTATGATCAGAATTATGTGGTCTTTTAAATATCTCTGTACGAAAACCGTTCATCAAAATTAACCTGAATTTAGTTCCTCCTGGAAAGGGATCAGTCGCTGGTTCGACTCCAGCCCAAGACTATAGTTTTTATGATTCATATTGTAAAATTATATAAGAAAAAGTTGGCATACTTCACCGCTTATAAAATATATTATCTGAATTTAGCTTTAAAAGAGCCTCAAAATAAATTTTAAAATTACAACTTTTAGTCGGTCCCAAAGTCTTGTCTCTTTTATTTTTTGAAGCATTTAACCTCATCCACAAGTATCCACAATAATAATTTTAACGCCCCATTTGACCTTAAGTATAACAAAATTTCGCTCATAAAATTTCAAGCAGACGAATAAACTTTACGACGTTTTAACTTTAGTAGTCTAGAGAAGACAGTTAAAAGTCTCAGTTTTATGACTGGATCAAGTCTTTGGATATAAATTAGTCAGTTTTTTTATGGACGTTGTCCTATATTCACACAAATACACACACACACACTTGAGAATGTCGATAATGCCTTTTAGCCCACAGGGAGCTCAATCATTAAACAGGAAACACATAGTAACAGGTATAGGTAACTCCCACAAAGTAAATTTTGAATCATTGGCTTTGGTTGACAAACTTTCACGTCAACCGGAATCTTCTATTTTAATTACAACTTTCTTTGACTGACCGTTTACTTTGGACAAGAAACGTACCTAATATTCACAATTACGAATCGAGCGTAAAACACAAAGTAACTAATATAACACTGTCTATGACCCACATTTCAGAGAGACACTCTAGTAACAGATACTTCTATACTGTTCTCAATATTGCCGTAGTGCATGTACGTCTGTACGTATATGTGCGTACGTTCTAATAAAGTGTCAAATTTACCTCCATTCTTTTTTAATAAAATCATACAGGTCCTTAGTTATGAAATACAAAAATAACGGGCAATCTGATAGATTGATCTCAGTACAAGTTTATAGTAAGCAAGTAGGTACCGGTACCTACTTGCTACAAGCTTAAGGTACAAAACTAAGACAGTAGATACTTTTATTAATATACTAGCTGACCCGGCGAACTTCATAACGTATTTTTTTCATAAGACTTAAAAAATAGGGGTTGGTGATAGAAGGGTGAAAATTTAGGGGTGTATGTAAATTGTATTAAAAAGAAAATGTCCTAAAAATAAAATGCTAGGCGTGGACAACCCTTATCACTAAGGTGTATGAAAAATAGATAGTAGTCTATTCTCGGACCTGCTGAATATGCATATAAAATTTCATAACAATCGGTCGAGCCGTTTCGGAGGAATATGGTAACTAACACTGAGACACGAAAGTTTTATATATCATCATATAAGTTCATATATCATATAAGCTGGCCAATAGTTTCGCCCCATAAGGGACCAAGAACATAATTGGAGAATTGTGCTCGTATAACATGCCTCTGTTTACCCCTCGGTACTCCGAGAAAAAAGGTGTGTTTGTGCTTAGGTAATTTTCTAGCTTTCACGCTACTTAGATTATTAGAGAAGCCTTGAACGGTACCTAAGTATTAAGTAAGATACCAAGATAATTTAGCGGTTGTAGACAAAACCAATATCTATTTCTGCAAATGAGCACGTTGTGATGAAAGCGAGGGTGTCCGCATTGTTAATGCTAGAGATCTTAATAGAAACCCGCGGAGGCGGAGTTCGCTATGGCTTTGTTGGAGCTGTGTACAAAAACGTGACGCGGGATGTAGGTCGTTGCCGTGACAGGTGTACGATGCAAGTTGCAAACGCATTGTACACAGTTGCACACATTTATTTGCTCTGTGGCCTCACGTCTGAATGAACAATCAAAGCTTTGAAGCTAAAAAAATTGAAATGTTATTCTTCTATGAATCCAAGTTGATGTCTGATTTAGAGTAAGTACCTACTCAAAATGTAGTCAGAATTAATTTTATCTCTACATATTTTTTGGATTGTTTTAAGTGGTATTATTACATCTGAATGCATTATGATATTATTATCAAATGTTGTTGGACATAAGTAGACAGAAGTGAAATAAAGAGTGGACATTTTATTTACAATCAATATACATAATTACATACTAAAAATATTTACATTACAAAATATCGTTTAAAAAATCCTCCGCGTCATTGCCGACTGGGAAGGTTCCCAGAATGCTGGCTGTGTTGCCAATTATCAAATTGACGTGAGGCATAATAGTTCACCGAGGCAGCATTTTACAAGTCTATTCATAAAAAACCGGCCAAGTATGCGTCGGGCCACACATAGAATAGGGTTCCGTAGGCAAACATAATAACCTCTATAATTCCTGAACTGACGGAGTTATCGGATCCGTTATAGTTTTGCTTTAAACTTCATTACATGGACTATCATCTCGGAAATACTTTCAGATTTTACGAGCCAGTCGTTTAGATTTTAGAGGGGGACGCTCTGTTTTACCAAAAAAATAGCTATAAAGTTGAATATCTCGCAAACGAATACTTAAATCAAAAAATTGTTTTAGCAACCTTTATACGTTTTTAAAATACCTATCTAATGATATCCCATACTCCGGGGTTTACACAAGAAAAAATATACAAATTCTGGTTACGTGTACACAAAAAATTTTTTTTTCATAATTATTGTAGCACTTTGGCAAACTAGTAACTACACATATCCATGCAAAGTTTCATGTTTCTAGCATTCACCGTTTAGGAGGAAAGCCGAGAATAGACGGACGGACAGACATGATGAAACTGTAAGGGTTCCAAAACTTGAACTACGGAACCCTATAAAACAGTAGAAGCCACAGTTTAAGTATTACAAGAAATAAACTTGAAAATTGCATAATTTCTATATTTCTCCACTGGCATCTTTAAATCCAACTTTCTTAAATTGATATTATTGGAAACAGATTTAAACATCTTAGTTATATTCGAATCACCTAAAACTTTCTCGCTGATTCATAATATCGCACAGATAGTACTACTTTCGCTATAATGGTGATGGCACCCATAACGTTTTGTTGAGATATGAGAGACAGGTACATAGGGAATCCACCATGATCTTAAAACCTAATTTGCAAATGGTGCACCTGCCAATTAACAAATGACTTTGGCAATCATAAAAGCAGTTAGCGGCTAGATCAGCAAAACTATGGACAATAAGTGGATGTATCTCTTTCTGCCTATCTCTTCGTGGAATTAGGTGATATTTCCAGAGTTTACTTCAATTTCGTATTTAGCTAGGGTTATCCTTAAGGGAATGGATGTAAGAGGGCTAATTAAGTAGTCCCTTATCAGTGTAGGATTCAATTCAATTCAATATATTTATTTTTGCGAAATACAGGTATGTACAAAGATATTATATAATTATTAATAGTTCGACCATATTTCCGCTAACTGGCATGCAAAATTAGCAGGGATATCATCTAAATTATAAAAATGCACTCGAATTAAAATGTCTGATTAAAGAGCACAAACCAAATAATTTTAAATTGTCAATATAGTGATTAATTAATTAATTGCTAAATATATAATAAGTTAAAATTTTAATGTTTATGTAGCTATCATGGTACAACTGGCATGCAAATATGTAGAGATTTCCTTCATTCTTCTCTATCCATAGCCAGCATGCAGCCTTCGGTGCATATTATAGCAGAAGTTCACACAGACCAGCTTCATCAGTTCAACATCAAGAAACTTCGTCTCTAGTAGTACCCCACCCATACTACGTATTTTTCCAACTATCGCTACTGGTAGGGATATATGGAATCTACTACTCCATATATCTCTACTGATTCGCACTGGTTAAAGTTTACTTGACGTAAATTTAAATTTACGTCAAGTAAACTTTGATAGAAACCCTAGAAAACTTATCCCTAGTGGTAGCGATAATTGGAAATAAAAATCCAACTAAGTATCCCAACCTGTGCAAATCAGTAGAGATATATGGAGTACTAGTGGTCGCCCGCGACTTCGTCCGCGTGGTAATTTGGATTTTTCCGCGTTCCCGTCGCGCCGCGTCATATTTTGAACAATTCACACAATATCTTTATAAATTGTGGCTTAATTCTGATGTATAAGCTATACTAGCGACCCGCCCATGCTTCGCATGGGTGCAATGTAGACTATGTAGCATGTCAGTCTTAAAATTCAAATATCCCAATGCAAATATTTGTTGTTGAATGATTGTCTTTATCAGTGGTAGAATGATTGTCTTTATCTGTGGTAATTCAAGGTGACACAAAATACATTGAGAGATGTATTGGGCTAGCTTCGCGGAAACTAGGAATACTGAACAAGGTAAAGCGATTCTTTACACCGCACCAGAGGTGTCTGCTGTACAAAACGCAGATTAGACCCTGCGTTGAATACTGCTCTCACCTCTGGGACGGCTCCGCGAAGTATTTGCTGGACGCACTCGACGCTATGCAGCGACGCGCTGTTCGCATTATAGACTGTCCGGAGGTAACGGGAAGCCTTGAGCCGCTAGCCCAGCGCCGAACAATTGCTTCCTTGGCCGCGTTCTACCGTATTTACCACGGTGAGTGTTCTGAAGAGCTCTTCAACCTGATCCCACCCTCTCCCTTCCGATCCCGAACAACGCGTGCCGGGCAGAGATGTCACTCTCATAGCGTGGAAACCGTCTTCGCAAGAAACGAGGGTTTTAAACGTTCGTTTCTCTGCCGAACGATGGTGGCTTGGAACGCCCTGCCTGCACACGTGTTTCCTCCAACATATAACCCTGGGTTCTTTAAGCGAAGCGTGAAGAGGCACATTACTGGGTCGTCAATTTGAGGGCCACTCTCTATAGTATTCCTGTGTACTGTGAGAGTCGCCCTCAATTGCCAGACGTAGTTCAGCTTACCATCAGGCGAGTAGCGTCAATTTGTCGACCTAAATATAAAAAAAAAAAGACCTTTCTATGGTGTACAATACTGTAGTACATTATTTTGATCTGTCTCGTAGGGTTTCGTCAGCGTTGGCAATGAAAGCGCAAAAAAATGTGTTTATTTACGACATTACATTAGAAACCTCTAAAATAATCGGTATTACTCTAGTATATTATACATATATTATACATATAAACCTTCCTGTTGAATCACTCTATCTATTAAAAAAAACCGCATCAAAATCCGTTGCGTAGTTTTAAAGATCTAAGCATACATAGGGACAGACAGACCGGAAAAGCGACTTTGTTTTATACTATGTAATGATTATTGTAAAGTTTCATTAAAATCCATTCAGTAGTTTTTACGTGAAAGAGTAACAAACATCCATCCATCCATACATACATACATACTCACAAACTTTCGCTTTTATACTATTAGTAGGATATTAGAAATATCTTCAACCTTGGTTACTTTGTTCCATTAGTTAATGGGGATATTTAAAGTTATTCACTACCAACAACCTTTCATTTAAGTATTTACGTCATATCTTTAAATTTTTTGGCTAAATTGGCGCTTAAATATTGTTATTATGTCTAATTTCTGCTTATCATCGTTGACGGGCAACGTATCAATCACTTTGTCAAATCTTTGGACGGCTCAAATAAAATAACTAAGAAGTTGCGGTTATTTCGCAACTTGAATCAATAGTAATCTGCCAATAACTTTTGTGTTACCTACCTATGTTATGTCAGTGAATCTACATTCCAATTCGCCATTATGTTGTTTGTAATACATTATTATAGGTAAGTACTAGCTATGATTCGCCCTCTCGAAACTAATCTGGCTTTAACCACCCGAGTTTCCCGTGTTTATAAATATTATGAATAACACTTAGGTGGTTATATAAACCTTATAGAACGTGGGCCCTAGAACTGAGAAACTTTTTGATTAACAGCAAGCAAATTTTTCATAAGTAGCTTTATAATACCGAGTCGCCCACCTATTTCTAAAAAAAAATCTCAAATCAGGAAGCTAACAGAGTAATCCAGTTAAAATATTCGGAATAAAATTGTAAGGTTGCAATAAAAAAAAACGCATAAGAAACCGAAAATTTTCAACTTTATCCTTGAATAACTTTTTTAGTACAAGTCGGATCGATGAGAACTTTTGATATTTAATTTATAATGGTGTACTTAGACCTGCACCAATTTGCAGCTATATATACGAATTAATGCAAAATTCAAAAATGAAAGTCAAAAATATTTCACAAAGGTTTCGGGCCAACGATGTATGAGAAATAGACACTATTAATTTGATCCCACAATGAAATTTAGAACCAAAGAAGGAATAAATTTCTAACATCCTATTATATCTCGATTCAAAAAATGCACGTGAATACATAGTTTTTTTAGGTACGAATAAACTTACATACTAATTTCAAACAAACTTTAAACAACATCTAAAGTTAATAACGTACCTGGTTAGTGACACTATTTTAAACTTATAACGGTTACCTACTCATAATTTGGACCCAAAGTTGTAAGGGAAATGAACACTCTAATTTAGTTTGACCTTACAACGAACGTTAAAAGTAAAGAGAAGTAACAACTCTGTAAGAACTTCGAAATTTTTGCTTTTGTTCGTCACGTTTATGTCCAAATGGCTTTTTGTATGTCAGTCGTGTCACGCATTTGTGGTTGAGTATCTACGACCAACAAAACTCAATTTTTTTTCTGGGTATATACCACAAAAAATGTGGTAATTGTCGCTTTTATTTAGGCTGCGGTCGCTCCCATGTCCGTTGCCGGGCGTCTCTGGTACGCACGCAGAAGGTATTTCCAGCGTCGGACTTTGACCACCTGTGTGGCCTCTTCGGGGGTTTGGTCGGGATGAGAATCCCACGTCTTCGGGGTAGGGTTTTATCTCGCGGTGAGTAAATCTGGATGCGTGCTGCGGGGCCTCAGCCCTTTTACCCCGCTTCTGTAAGGACGGCGGGTGACTATCCCACCGTCCTCAGGCCCCGATCATGGAGGTCGATGGTCTTGGGCGTAGATAAGTCCGCTGACTTCGGATAATTGTCGCCTATAGAAACTATCTGACACAAACAAAATCATGTCTTGATCCCCGAAGAGTTAGAAGTGTTAAAAGGCCTACATTTCACCCGTCATTTAGTTTTGGTCCCACGTACTAGGGGATGAGCCTATCGCATTGGTTATCTTTACCAGAGCCATTATGTCAGCAGGTGCACCGCGTGCAGCTTAGCATCACTTGGGCCCCGGAAATATTGATAGAGCCCCGTAAAATCAAACTTACGTACCTAGTTATTATCCAACCTATTATCTAATACACACAAAAAATTACATAAAGAATGTTGTTTTCTTAATAATAATTTGGTAATCAATACAATAAAAGTATAAAATGTAATATTGAGAATACGCAACAATTTTTTGCACCAGGTATACAATTTACAGTGCCTTACGTTGTATTCGTTAGTATAGAGTTGGTCGTGTCTTATTGCTTTGTGCATTGTCTAAGAGATTAAATTTTCAAAAAACGAACTTGAGAGAAACTCTTGATATAATCTACAATCATGGATATAAATGGAACTATTTATGTAATATACATAATATTTTAATACATTATCTCTCTGATGACCATCCCCAGGATGGTGAGTTAGTGGGTCTATTACCACTATTACCGCTTACCATGAACTTTATATTATGAGCCTCATCTTGTTAGCCGAAGTTTACACTTTGTTTAATGTTAAGTGCGAGTTCATACATTTTATACTTGCAATTGTTAAGTGATTAGTCAAATAAATTGCGACTTTGTCTAACTTGCAAGTGAGGGTTGGCCTTGGTCTCTAAGCCTCTAAAGGGACATCAAGAAAATAGAAGCACTGTATGCAGGTAAAATTTAAACCTTTTTCTGTCCATGTAAAAACCATCAATAAACATACACTATTAACACAATAGAAAGTAAATAATAATATGGTGTTAACAAATACATTAAAGCTTTCTGTTTCTAACAAGAAAGAAAGATTATAAAACTTTTATAGACAGGCATTATGCAATGAACACACTAATTTTGGTGAAATTTAGTTCGGATATTGAAAAGTTTTTTTATTCCGAAAGATACTATTGCCACATAGATGTATCTAAGCATTGCCATATTAGGCAGACAGAGGGACACACACCCACAATTTGTATTTTTATTCCCACGTAATAGGGGGCAAGCCTATTGCCGTCACCGGGCACACATATAATGGATTATGTCAAAAATGGCCGAATGAATTTAATAAAAAGTAGCAGCTATATTGTAATTTTGAATAAAAATTTAAACCCGTAGCCTTGCGATGGATGTTGATTAAAGTCCTGGGCGTTTTGGATTATATACAGATGCCATATTACACAGCAATAAAGATTATTATTAAACATATAGTGCAAACTAAATAAGAGAAGAGTCTATCAAAAGTTTTGATATGTCTTTAAGCAAACCACGAAGGCTCAGATAATTATATTGTGTTTCTCGATATTAGGTTCCCATAAGAATCTAGAATCTACTTACTACCTACAAGAAAACTATTCCACTCTAGCGCAGACACCAGCTCAAGTAGAATAGTTAGAATTTAGCATTCAATAAAAGTCACAGGTGTATTTAATTAAATCAATACAACGTTCTAAACCAACCGCGCCTATGTACTGCTAAAGGTCTACACTTAATGGTGCACGTCGACCTTTAAACCAAGCACAATAGCCTGAGCATAGTAAGCATATTTAGGAGTCTGTACTTTATACCGAAATGGCAAACAAAAGTTCGAACTAACCTGCGGCACTGTCGCAACAGAACTATTTACCCGCTGTTTGTAATCTAGAACTCGACTCGAGAGAGACTTACAGAAATACTTGTTACAACACGAAACAATATTGTAACTTGGAACTATTATTATTATAATGACACTTGCCTTATTTTGCAAAAAATGTTTTTTTTTCAATTATTCAAAAATGTACACAAACTTATTTATTTACACACACAAAAATGAAGAAATGACACCGAATTTTAGAAAAAAAACGTCTTAATATAAATAAAATATTTTCTTTGGACATTCTTACACAACGTCATCTAGCCCAAATTAAGCTAATACTCGTATAAACTTGTGCTATGGGATCTAGACAACTGATTAACTTACTTATACTCGTATAATAGTAAATACCCAAACTCTGCTACAAACATTTGTGGATCACACTAAAATCTGGAATATGGGAATCAACCTTTTAAATTTTCCATGTTAGTACTTTTTTATTTTTACTTTCACTAATATTTTATTAGTGGAGAAGTTCAAGCCGTTTTTGAGAAAAAAGAGAGGAAAAATAAATCATTAAAGTTTCTTCGCGGTTTTCCTTTCACTCTACGAGGACTAACTTTTCCAGCAATCTTTGTGGTTCAATACTTACAAAGGTATTTAAGTTAACTAGATTAACAGTAACATCCCTCCTCTTTGAGAGAGGCCTATACCCAGTAGGGGGCATCAAATGGGATGAAATGAGATAAATACTACAGTAAGTTGCAAATGACAAAAATCCAAAAATTTCGTCAAAATGTCTACGAAAAATATAAAGTCATC
The DNA here is from genome assembly GCA_963556515.1 of Nudaria mundana. Lineage (NCBI taxonomy): Eukaryota > Metazoa > Arthropoda > Insecta > Lepidoptera > Erebidae > Nudaria > Nudaria mundana. Next base: position 14,027,826 of record OY748292.1, read on the forward strand.
AAGGCGTTGTGGTGATATTTTGAAAGTAGGCTATTTCAAAATTGTCTTATTATGTGTCAATGGCCCACTTGTTTTTATTTTTCTATTAAGAAAACCGGTCAAGTGCTTGTTGGGCTACGCATAATATAGGGTTCTGTTACCCATTGTTAAAGTTACCCATTAAAGGCTCTATAACTCCTAAACTAACAAACAGATTCTTCGAGCTAGCTGTTTACGTTTTATAGGGGGGAGGGACACTGTTTTAACAAACAAAAGAAAATAGGGGTAAGGGCCTAAATCAAAAAATTGTGATACCCCAGATATCCCGGACGGACGGACCGACTGACGTGACAAGACTATAAAGGTTCCGAAATTTTTCAATGGAACCCTAAAAAATGGTCTTGCCTTGTAGAAAATGTGCGAGAATTATCAAAAAATATGACATTACAATAAAGACATCAACGCGCTATGTTCACTATTTTTCCAGTTATTTAAAATTCTACGCTGGAGTACTTTTCTTTGTAAGGTTTTATTAGTGGAAAATCCAGAATTATTATAAACGGAACTTAAGTACCATTTAACTGTACGGTAACTTACCAACGATACTATTGAATTGTTTTGTTTTGCACCAATTGCTTTCTGTGGTCACCGGTAACTTACCGACCATAAATTACGGTACTTTAAGTACTGCCCACATTACGTAGTCCCATTTGAAAAAAACTCGAATTCAAACACCGGAATACACAAGGTTTTAAATTAAAAAAGACCTGGTTTACCCTATGGCAAGTTAGGTAAACAACATGAAAAAATCATCCAGTCGAGTGAGAGGCTTTCCCCGTTCACAATACTCATTGAAATATTTCACAAGGTTTTAAATTAAAAAAGACCTGGTTTACCCTATGGCAAGTTAGGTAAACAACATGAAAAAATCATCCAGTCGAGTGAGAGGCTTTCCCCGTTCACAATACTCATTGAAATATTTCCGAAATAAAATTCACTACATTTCTACAACAAAGTCCTCTGTCGCGTCTGGCTGTTCGCGATAAACTCAAAAACTACTGCACCGATTTTCATACTGCTTTCATCAATGGATAGAGTTGTTTTCGAGAAAGATTTAAGACTACTTTTTATCCCGAGGATATGTTCCCGCGGGAATTGAGAACCATATTACTATTTCACGCGGGCAAATCTGCGGGACGCCAATACTTATATAGGGTGTTACATAAGGTTATATCAACCTGAAGACACCCCCATCAGGTTGTCGTCCAGAACGCCTTTCAAAATGTGTCGAAAGCCAAACAAGAAAAAAAAAGTTCATCAAAAAAAAAAGTTAATGCGTTTTTTTAAAAATCAAAACAAACGTGTCTCAACACTAGTGCTTAATGTACCTACTAATACTAGTACTACCTACTTGATGTCGATGATCGAATCAGCTGATTTTAGCTAGTGTTGTTCAAACAAGAGTATTTTATTCCGTAATAACGTTTTTTTTTTGATGAACTTTTCTTTCTTGTTTTGCGGTCGACACATATCGTAAGGCGTTCTATACGACAAGCTGATGGGGGTGTCAGCAATTCATTAATTCTGTTCGATAGTTAACACGTGATTGAGTAATAGACATCCCAACATGAACTCTCACACATACACATCTATATTATTTAGTAGAATAGTATGTAAAAAATAAATTACATTGTTGGTTACATACATACTTTACAACGAAAATGGAATTAAGTCGAAAAGAATTTATAGCGATGTTTTTTATGATTTTAAAAGTTCTCGCTCTCCGCAAGACTCTGCCGCTCGTCTTCAAAATGCTTTTGGGAGATAAGCACCTTGTTTGAGCACCGTGAGGCGATGGTTTGCTGAATTTGAGAGAGGTCGAGTTTCTTTACATGACGAATTTCGTGAAGGGCGGCCTTCAACTGCCGTCAACGAAAATAATGTGGCTACTGTTAAGCGGTTAATTGAAGAAAACTTACATTACCTATATATACTTAAATTACCTATGAGACAATTCGAGGACTATTGGGGATTGGTATGAGTCAAGTCCAGAAAATTTTACACGAAGAATTGAAAGTTCGGAAACTTGTTGTCGTTGGATCCCTCATGAACTGACAGCGGAGCAGAAGCGGGCTCGCGTGGAATGGTGCTCACAGATGCTACGAGAAGAAGTACACAAGAAGTAAGACCACGGACATTCTAATGCTGTTTATGACATTGTCACAGGAGACGAAACGTGGATTTTTTGTTTTGAACCCGAAAAAAAAACAGCAATCTTGTGAATGGGTGTTTGAAAATGAGAACAAGCCAACAAAAGTGAGGCAAGCGAGAAACGTTGGTAAAAAAATCGCGTTTTTTTTCTCAGCTACGGGTCCCATCTGTACAATTCCACTTGAAGATCAAAAGAGTGTTAATGCCGAGTGGTATTCTACCATTTGTTTACAGGGTGTTAGAAAAAGTTCGTGAAAGACGACCCAAAAGCCGCGTTCTCCTACATCATGCCAACGCTTCTACACACACGGCCAACAAAACAGAGTAATTTTTAGCTTCCGAAAAAGTACAACTCGTCACCCATCCTGCGCATAGCCCCGACCTAGCACCCTGTGATTTCTGTATTTTCCCCAAAATCAAAGATTTGATGAGAGGTTCACTTTTACCAACTCCGAAGAGGCAGTGATAGCGTTCAATCAGCACGTAGAAAACATGCCTTCCGATCTGTGGTCCTCCTGTTTTAAAAAATGGTTCGATCGCATGAAAAAATGTTTAAAATGTAAAGGAGAGTATTTTGAAAAGCAATAAATATAATATTTTGGTTTTAACATGTTTTTTTTTTAAGTTACGCAAAATTTATAGTGTGACCTACGTACAACAGTAATGTCCGTCCGTCCGTCCGTGAACAACTTTCAACTCGAGAACGGTAAGAGCTAGAGACTCAGTGTTAACGCCAATCGACTTAGCATATTAGAAAACCCCCAAAATGAACTTGACCTTTGACCTCTGATCTTAAGGTCAAGGTCAAAACGAGGTCAAATCGAGAACGGTAATAGTTAGAGACTCGAGACCAGCTGCAATCAACTCGGCATGGTCCTCTAAAATGAACTTGACCTTTGACCTATGATCTCAAGGTCAAGGTCAAAACGAGGTTAAATCGAGAACGGTAATAGAGACTCAAGACGTGTGACATATGATATTTTTTAGATTTTATGAATAAACTTTCGAAAGCTCTAAAATATATGGCAAATTTTTGCCATATGTTTAACTTGTTTGGAAGTCGGTTGATAAATCATTGTGGAGCATGTGTACAACTGAGTTTATTTCATAATGGATGACTTATTTTGAAAAAAAAATCTTTAAATGAATACTACTGCTTTTCGGAGGGTTCAATTTCGATTTGGTCCCATTCCGACGATTATTTGGGTTCATTCCGGTGATTCGAAGTAGGTTTCTGTGTCAGTTTTTGACGTGTTTGTGTTACTTATATGGTTTATTAGCAGAGGTCCGTGACTTCGTGCACGTGGTTTTAACACTCGCCAAAAAATCTAGTTTACGCAACGGAATAAAGGGACTTTTCAACGCAAAAGAATATAAATCCTTGTGTGTTGTTCAAAAATATTTATTTATTAGTAGTTCCTTAGATAAGCGGGTTCAAGAAACTAAACAAACAAACACTTCAGCTTATAATATTAGTTGGTATTGGTATACATATACAATGTTAATGTTAATACATTGCAAAGGTTCAACATCGACTCAGGCCGGTCTTAGGATGGGTGAGCACGTTAAGCCGTCGCGTCGGTCCCGATTGTCAAACATCTATGGAGGATCAATGTTAGGAGTAGTTGGAGCCCTAAATCAAAAATCCGACCAGTCTAACTTCGATATCGCCCATGGGTTGTGGAAGTCAGATGGCAGTCGCTTCACGAAAAAATTCGAAGTACAGCCGAATCGCAGTTAGACTGGAAAAGCCAACACCAACCTTTGGGAAAAGGTGCGTCGGTGGATGATGATAGCATACATGTGACTTTGTTGAAAATTATGGATGACTTTGTAAGTGTGATAAGATCACACATAATATACTTTGTCTCGATGCTCTATGTCTGGACAAGCCCCAACATAGTTAAAGATACCAGTAGTTATTAGATTAAGAAGTACTACCTATTCTAGTTTTATGGTTCGCATATAACTATGTAAGTCACGCGCCAAAACGTGCGACGATGACTGAATAATTACAGAACAATCAAACATTCGTTGCGAGTTGTCGACACTTTTCATAATATATCCTTGAGATTGTTTATGGTATATAACAATCAATGAATTAGCTATCTACGTCACTATGTACACACTATATTGTAGCTACTATGTATATAATGTAAATTAGACATACTTATCTCTAATGTACGACTAGAGACTGACACGCTCTAGTCGTACATTAGAGATAAGTATGTCTTTTATATATACTCGTAGGTTAACACACACAACACAAAATTACGTCTTCATCCCCGAAGGAGAGGGCATAGGCGTTTATTTCGCTTACATTTCGCAAACACTTTGTTGGTGTCAAATTATAGTCGGCAAAACTATGCTGGTTTCGGTTTCCGGACTCTTTGGGTATAATATACTCGTCTTGAAGAACTCTTAGCCTCGCACTGTAGTGTATGTCTATTCACATTAGGAACTTACTTTCAAGAAGTAGGCAAAGGAATCGGTATATACGTCCAGTTGTCGTCAATAAATTTATTCTGCCCAAGTACCCATAGCGGGAAAGCCTCTTGCTACTTATGGGAACTCAGCTTACTTTGAGACTAGATGGATTTATGTTCAATTCTCCTACTGTATTTAAAAGTAATGCACCTTTGGTTTCAATATTACCATTTGTCATTCCCAGTTAGGGTACGGGTGGGCCCGCAATGGTCAGCGGTGCGTGCGTCACCGTGCGCCGGAGTCGACGATGTCAGTGAGCAGTGACATCAGGTTCACGCGACGCAAGATGAGCCGGCCGTGTCGCGGATGCTGTGCTGCAGTTGCTTCACTCCTCGTACTCCTACTACTTGCAGCTGTTGCTGTTTATTTAGGACGTAAGTACTTCACAACTTAGTATATTTAAGTAAGTATTGGCACTGGGAATACATCGCAAGTCAGAATAATTACACCCCGTTAAGTACCCCAATGTGAGCGACTTTATACATAGACGCTATGTCTAAAGAACGTCAATTTACACTACATCTCTTGGGAATTTTAAGTAAACAGTAGACGTTAGCCTTCTGTTCTTTGTATGGGATGGGGCAACTGTAGGTACTAAGTAGTAAGGTATGATGTCGCTGCGGTTCTCGAAAAAAGCTCGACAATTTTTTAACTTTTATAATAAGTCCGCTTTGGGAGATAACTTTATGGAAAGCGCAACCAAATAAAATATAGTTTTTATTGAATTTTAAAGAAAGCTTACATACTTGTTACCAATCTGAGTGTTAAAATTTTTTATTTTTATTTTAGGACACTCTCACAAGTTGTCATCTAGCCCAAATTAAGCTAATATAAGCTTGTGTTATAGGATCTAGACGACTGATAAACATACTTATATATTTCTAAATACATAGATACATATTATCCTTAGAAAGCACCCATACTCCGAAACAATCATTTGTGGATCACACAAATAATTTGATTCGACCCGGAATCGAACCTAGGACCTCAGGGACGGCAGTCGCATAGTCAAACCACTGCGCCACTAAGGCAGTCTAAATGTCTAAAGACACTAAGGCAGTCCAAGCAGTTATCATAACAATATAGTTTCGGGGAACACAAATCACGTAAAAACTAAGTTTATAGTTTATACACAAAATACGAATTACCCAGAACAAATTCTTTAACACATTCAGGTTAATTCAGATGGCCTAGAAAGAATTACCTGATCTTGTTACCAAACTGTAAAAGAGCATCACTTAGAACTTCATTTAGACTATCCCATAGCAACACAATAGTGTAATTAACCTATCAAATTTTCTCACCAGCTAAAATTCATAATAAAAAGTTAAAATGACAACTGAGTAGGTCAATTGTCTTTTACATTACAGATAAATAGAAACCAGCCAAGCGTGAGTCGGACTCGAGCACGAAGGGTTCCGTACTTCCGTGCCATTATCTATAATAACTTTGAAGGTTCACCAAGGAGGTATTTTGGAACCAAAACCAGCAAAAAATAATCTCTGTTCTATGGGAGCCAGCCCCCTTAAATATTTTTTTATCGTGTTTTATTTAATATTTGTTGTTATAGCAGCAACAGAAATACATCATCTGTGAACATTTCAACTATTTAACTATCACGGTTTATGAGATATAGCCCAAGACAGACGGACAGAAAGTGGAGACTTACTAATATGGTTTACTCTTTGTATATGGAACCCTAAAATGAATGAATCCACTTGTGAATTAATTTAATTACTTACATTGAAGGAAAACAAAACAGCATGACTGGTTTAGTAATCAATCAATTTATTTACTCAATAAAAATAATTTTAGTTAACAACTGATTAACAATACTAAGTTGTATTATTTGTAATGTTCATCTACCTATATAGTAAACTAGCTGATCGCCGCAGATCCGCCCGCGTGATTTAGTTTACTCGTTTCCGGTTCCCGTGGGAACACATTACCGGGATGAAAAGTAGCCTATGTTACTCAGGATGAATGTAGCTTTCCAATGGTGAATGAATTTTTTAAATCAGCGCAGTAGTTTTCGAGTTTATTCATTACAAACAAAAATACAAATCTTTCCTCTTTATAAGTAGTATAGATTAAGGGCCCAGATCGTGAAAATCACCGAAAAGAGTGTTACGATTTTTCATATTTAACCTATTTACATATGATTAATAACAACGATAATTTGTATATATTAAAATGAAAGACCAAAAATGATGTTAGTGCTAATTTTAACTCTTAAAACCCTGTAGTTGTTATATAATAAACGTCAACAAACGCACAAAATTGAGAAAAAATTCGAAAACCTGCCTTCGTATTTTTCAGATTTAACCCAATAAATCAACACAAATTGATAAAAAGAAACACTTTTTGAACACTGAAAAAGCCAATAAATATAACCATGTACTTTTTTTTGTACCTTTACAAACAAAGACTTCCCCTTTTAAAGCCCTAAAATCTAGATATGTTTTACGTAAATTCTCCATAGAAAAATGTATGCAAATTCAAACGCGTCCCGATAGAACGATCGTCGCAACTAATCGCCAGTGCGCCATAGAATTTCAAAGTGACTCCACGCGTGTCGGATGCTACAGCAAAATTACGTGTTGTGAATTTGTGTTTTTTGTGAAAAACTGTAAGTACAATATTTTTATAACTAATTTACTTTCAGTAAATAGAAAGTACCGATGTAATGAAAGTCTGAAAGAAAACCATGATGGAACTAGATATAAATCGTAAGAAATACAAAATTATTTACTTTGTTGCGTAGGTCATTTTATGAACCTTGTAAAGTAGGTATCAATTCAGGCTTGAAACAATCAAAGCCCTGCCCACCTTATTTTCTCGAGATATGAACTGGCGGGGTATATAGTTCTCTGCACGACATACATAGATTTTTCAACATGATAAAGGCAATAGGTATCATAAACGTAATTGGTAATCGAGGGTCTCTTTTCGCAGGATAATTTGCTAGCGAAAAGAAAATTTAGTACGCATTATAAAAACGTGAAAGCCAAAAGATCTCGGAATAAAATGTAAGTTCCTCCCTACTTATTTATTTACCTGCCTACTTGACTACGTCTTGTCCTAAATACCTAGAAAAAATTTACTAGATTTGTGTTAGTGTCAAGTAAAAATCCTAGTTTTATTACTTTTATTTGTGTGTATGCTTATCATGTCTTAGTAGTAATAATAATATAATCTATTTGCATTTTGAACAGGGTAGGTACATTACAAAGCAAATAGGTACAATGATTTAGATCGCCTGATTCAGACATATACCTACAACAGCATGTAAATATTGATTTGACATGTAATTAGATAGGTACACAATTAGGTATGTCAGTCTAAGAAGAAAAATTACAATGTTCAGTAGGTAATAATTACGTAATTTCAATATCTATATAAGTAATAAAGTCAATTTCTATAGGAACAATTTTCATAATAATAAATTTTATTACATAATATAGTATTAGTTTTCATATATTTATGTATTTCAAAGCAATGAGTTTGCTTACACTATTATTAGTTACAGTATTATTAGTTTTCATGTTCATCATGTCTAAATATGTGGAAGTGGAAGTAGGTATGTTTCCTATCAGAAATTGCACGGGCGCGCGCGCGCCGTGCCTGGCGTAGGGTTGTACAAAAATTACAAAATAAATAAAAAGTGGATATTGATGAATAATATTTCCAGTACTGAAAATGAAGAAAACCTTCAGGCCGAGACTCCGAGCAACACTGCTACGCGCTGTATAGAGGTAAGTTGTTATACGTAATTCTTGTAGACTTACATAAATAAACAAACTAGCTAGTGATGGGCGAAGACAAAATCTCAGTACCTACAGTTTTTTTTTGCAATATTTATTATTTTCATTGTGAGACAAACACATACTTCTCAATTACTTTCTCAAAAGAAAATTCACGTTCAAATCTCGTATTTTACCAAAATCAAGAATTTTTTTTGTAAAATATTATCTTTTACGCGACTGGTGTACGTATGTATGTATGTATACTAAGTAATATATCTTTGTGGCACGATAAGTTCAAAATTATTGAACCGATTTTAATGTTTTTAGTATCATTAGAATTGTCTTCTAAGCCCGAGTGACATAGAATAAGTGACGCCATAAAAAACCAATACGTATAGCGTAAAGGAAATTTATAATTTCTGTTCATCACGAACATAATATTGTATGAATTCTTTTGCACTTTTATATTTGTCTTCGTCAGTTATGAATATAAATAAATAAACAATAAAAATGTTAAAACCCGACAGATTAAAAAATGAAAATGTGTAATAAAAATAAATAACAACACCATTGTAATATAGCGTATTTAGCAGTCGGGGCCTATTTCTAAAGAAATATTTAGCTAGTCAGGAATATCTTCGAGCCTGTGAGGATTTCAATGGGTCTCAACTGTTGAATTCGATTTATTACAATAGTGTTCTTATTTATTTTTATGTAACATAATTCAAGACCGTAGACTTGTTTTCTTTTTACCTTTTGAGTTTTTATGCATATAGTCGGATTTATTAAATTTATGACGTGATAACGTCTTATAAATCGATGAACACCGGCAACACGCACAAAAAAGTGTCACATTATGTCACGCTAGGGTCAAGCGAGAGCGCAATACAAGCGATGGAGAATAATATTATGACGTTATCCGATAAAATTATCGTCCTAAACCGACTTTACAAGCAACCAGTTTTTTATTATGTTTATTTATTCACTTTCATAATTGACGAAGACTGATAAAAACGTTTAAGATTTTGATCTAGTGTTCTGTGTTTCAAAGATGTATTCTAAGGGAGTTCTTAGCTATGTTTGAAGAAATTTGGCCCATACCTTTTGAATTATTTTTTATAATAAAAATCAAGCCATTATCTTTCTTTACAGGAACTAGTTATTGACAACCGTCAAGAGGGAAAGGTGGATGAAGTGGAAGTTGGGCGTAGAGTAGTGGATATTTCTTTTTTTTTTAAAGCTCTTCAGGCCATAGGGGACCACGGTCCAATGGATTGTAAGTTAAGTTACCTCAGTATAATAGGTGAAGTAAAAGTTGGTCTGGACTCAAAACTCATCATAAAATGTAGTATGTGTAATATGAAATTTACTGTGTGTTTGGTTGAAAAGAAAGAAGATAGCATGGAAGTGAATCATCAAATTGTGTCTGGTATCATATCATCTGGTGGGAGCTACTCTCAGTTAAAAACATTAAGTGCCGCAGTAGCCCTACCAATCATGTCACCTTCATTGTACAATGAAATTAATAATACGGTTTGCGATTGGTGGGAAAAGACAGCAGTACATTCCATGGCAGAAGCTGTCAAGGAAGAAGCGGAGTACGCAGTGTCTATAGGTAGTGTTGATAAAAATGGTACACCATTAATATCTGTTGCTGTTGACGGTTGTTGGAGCAAGAGATCTTATGGTAAGAATTTTTCCGCCTTATCCGGCGCAGCTGCAATAATTGGCATTAAAACTAATAAAGTATTGTTTTTTGGAGTTAAAAATAAATACTGCGTAGTCTGTGCACGAGCCGCAAAGAACAACAGTCAGCCCCCGGAACACCATTGTTTCAAGAATTATTCAGGATCATCTACCGGGATGGAATCGACCATAATAGTTGAGGGGTTTAAACGTTCCTTTGTTGATCACGGTGTAATTTATAATAAATTTGTAGCAGACGGCGATTCCAGTACTTATAAAAAAATATTAGATTCGCGTCCGTACGATAATTTAATAGTAGAGAAAATTGAATGCAAAAATCATCTTTTACGAAACTACTGCAATAGCTTGGAGAAATTGTCGAAAGACACTAAGTATCCTTGCGAGTTGCGGAAATTCCTAAAAGAAAGGTATTTGCGTTTAAGAACGGGTGTAAAATGCGCGATTAAATATTGGGGGGATCAAAATCAGTCACTCGAAGAAAAAATAAAAAATCTTAGTGAAGATATTCTAAATGGTCCACAACACGTATTTGGTAATCACCAACATTGCAAGGAGTATTTTTGTAGACCTGACACTCGTCGAATAGAACCTGTTGGGTTACTTCCAGCAATTGTTGGATGCGGATTAATGGACGCGGTAGAAATTTTAAGTAAAAGACTGTCATATCATTCTAGAAGTTTAATTCATAATTGCACAAGTAATATAGTTGAAAGTTTTAACGGAGTAATTGCCAAATTAGTTGGGGGTAAGCGTGTAAATTATTCTTCCCGTGGTTCTTATGCGGGCCGATGCGCAGCTGCTGTTGTGTCTTTTAATACGGGATCGATTCATAGTAAAACTCATGAAGTCATATTTAAATCTAGTCCTAATCCTTTGATCGCGAAAGTGGAAAATAGTAATCGTAGAAACCGTTTAATTGCTAAACCTAAATTAAGATTGAAAAAAAGCCACAGCGCTGTATCGAAAGACGCTCACTATGGACCAAACTGCGAAAAACCTGATCTGAGTCCAGAATTATATGAGAAAGCCAAGTCATCTTTTTTAGTTGATTTAAAGTTGTCTTGTGCTGAAAGAGAGGAGCTTGAAAGGTCGACCCATTTGCAAAGAAGTAGTGCTGAGTGGATGAGTACAAGGAGAAAATTACTAACCTCATCATCGTTCGGGGAAGTTTGTAAAAAACGAGAGAGCACAAGTTGTGCTGCTCTTGTTTGTAAAATCGTTTATGGTAGTAATATCTCCAGTTTGCCTGCTGTACGGTACGGTATCGAAAACGAAGAAACTGCAATTAGACAGTTAGAAATTCAAGAGAATATTAGTATACAAGGTTGCGGTTTGTTCGTCGACGATCAATATGAATTTCTTGGTACTACACCAGATGGCATTTATGCAAACGGTTTAATTGAAATTAAGTGCCCACATTCTTTAGCTGGCATGACTCTTGATGAAGCAATGGCCAAACATACCTTTTGGGTTAAGGACAAGGCTTCCAAGGGTTATGTCATAAATAAAAATCATTACTGGTATTTCCAAATTCAGGGACAGCTACATATAACTAAAAGAAACGTTTGCATGCTTGGCATCTGGTTTGGTGCTACTGTACCTATGAAAGTTTATATTATAGAAAAGGACGACAAATTTTGGAAGGAGAAAATGGAGATGAAATTAGTTAGATTTTATTACGATTGCCTCCTTCCAGAATTAGTTGATCCTCGGCAGTCACGAAGCATGCCTATTCGTGACCCGCCCAATGTCATAGAGGCTATGAAAGAGAGGAAAGAAAGAGCTTTACGTGTTTTGAAAGAGAAGAACGTCTAATGATTTTGAAAGAGACTGAGGTAACTTAACTACCCAGCCGGTCGATTCACGTAAACACGCCAGTTCAAAAGTCGTTTTAACTTAGAAACTTAGAAATCGCCTTTTGGTTTTCTGTTTTTAACGCACTTACTTATCTAGTCTTGGATTGTCATAAATCTTCCAATAGCTCAATTTCTATACAATTCCTATACGATTTTGAAGAGTTACCTGGTGTAAACCCAAGGTCCGATCCTAATGAAATTAAAATGTGACCACACGGGATCACCAGCTTTCAAATAAAAAAAAAAATCATCAAAATCGGTTCAAAAAATACAGCGAATTGAGAATCTTCTTCTTTTTTTAAGTCGGTTAAAAAGTGTGCGAAGTGACATTTTTAAGTCACTACGCTACGGTTTTTATTACGTGAATCGGGCAGCTGGTAACATTTTCATTCTGATAGGTTTTGCAATAGCAATTGATTTTATCATCAAATTAGTAGAAATCAGAATTTGATCAGTAATCATTAAAATGAAAAAAACATTAGAAACTCTTAAACTCATATTTTGTTATTGTTTACTTTCGTTTAATTAAGTATATGAATAATTTATAAATTTCATGTTTGTTTATAACTAATTTTTGTACAACCCTAGCACGCTTTTTAGGTGGCGACTCATATTTTGTTTACTTTTAATTATATGAACCATTTTTATACTTGTGTTTCATTTATTGACAATTTTTTGTACAACCCTAGAAGATTTTTTAGATTGCGAGGTGATCGTAAGCAAAAAGTATTTGAGTTTACGCAATAGGCACATTTCCTTGCGTAGATATAAACACTAGCGAGGAAAGGCGTGATGTTATTTCGACCGTACTTCCTACTGAATTTGCAATTATTTTATTGAATGAAAATTTTACGAAATAAGAATAAACTTTGGTAGTAAAATTACAAATAAATACCTAGGTACTCGTAGTTGGAATTTTAGGTAAGTAGAATACAAAAAGGTCAGTCCGGACCTGCTCTTCTCAATTGTGTCTCAAACTACTCTTATTTATTTATCTAGTAATTAGGATCATTTTATAACGAAAACTACTCTTGGAATATTTTACAAATAGGCAGTCGTTTATTTCCAATAATTCAACATTTTTGTTATGCTGTAAATATTCAACTTCAATAACAATAACTCAACGTGGAACGTTTGTCGCAAAACATTTTCAAAATCGCGCTCTCTGGGTCATTCACCCGCCCGTCGGATGATTCGGGCAACAATAGCGCTGCTGTCGCTCAAAATCGACTTTATCAGTGCGCGGTCTGGGCCCTTAAATACTTATAAAAGGAGGTCGGTAAGCTTATTTCTATAAGAAATTCCAGTGGATATTACTTTAGATTTGAATACCTAATATAGGTATAAAGATTTTTATTAACCTATCAAACGCAAGTATCCACTAGTTTCTACCTATTCAACTCAATAAAGAAACTTAATATGCTTCCTTAGACCAGTAATATTGAGAAATATAAGTTGGTAAGGTTAGGTTATTATAAGTTAGTGAATGGCCAGATACAGAGGCACTTGCAAAGCAATTTTAGTTGACATACCTTCAAGATATTTTAAGTCTACATATTATGCCATAAATAGTAATATTACTCAACGTTTGACCTAAAAGGACTGTTGCAAAACATCACAGAGAAGAAACCTACCTAGCGATTCAGTGCATAATTATCCTGGGGACCTCTTCTAATTCAGGAATCCAGGTCTTTTCATGGTCATTTAGTTTGATGAGTGAGGAATGCGAACGTCAACAAAAGTAATGAATTAAAGCCACTCGAATTACTGCACTACAGTGATGAAAACCAGAATTTCTTCTATTTACAGATACCTACTTAAATATAACCCCCGGTGACGCAGTCGGGTAAAAAATGAAACTAAATAAAAACACGTTTAACATTGACACAAAAACCGACTTAAAATTACTAATGGGACCAAACTAAAAAATAATAAAAAATAAATGAAAATCGGTTCAACCAGTCGAAAGATATGAGATAACAAACAAAAAAATATATACACCCGAATCCACCTTTTTTTGAAGTCGGTTAATAACCGAAGAATGCACTTACATCTAGTTTCTATTTATAGTGATTTAATCATATTATCAATCTAATATTTTATTTCTTGACCCAAATGTCACAACGGCCCCTAAACAAGATAATTACAAACAATAATTTTTATTTCATTATAAGTTTAATTACTTGTAGAATGTAATGACAATCAAATTTTTATTAATTATGATGATTCGGAAAACTCATAAAACTTGGCATCGCCGTCGCCGTGTTTTATGATCTATTCTCATACAACTACGAAATAAACATTCAAACAAGCAAATTGCATAAATAACAACAATTCTGTTGGTATTTGATGGCTTAGTAGAGGCGTCAAAACGACATTTACCCGTCGCCGCACTAGGGCCTTCACTAGACCAGTCAGTGCAATGGCCTTGTTGTACCTACACTCGTCTCGCTACTAAGAGAGTACGAGTACTTTATAATAAACCTGATTGAATATAATGCACTACAAAATAACTGCGCTCTACTTATTTTACCAATCTCTTTCATTGGTGATTTTTATTGTTACAACTTATGTAATTTATGGCTGTTCCGCTCAAAATTTACTGTAATCTTTTCCGGTAATAGCTTCAATAACATGTGATCGGTATGATTGTGGTCACGAAAAAAGTTGATCACCTTTTAATTGAGACAGATATTAATTGTAGAGATTGTGTTTCCGCGTGTCTATTCGTTGTTCATAGAATCGATTTACGAAAGCAGTTTCAGTTAAAAAGAAATTATATAACAGGAATAAAGTTTCGGATTATAGAATGGTTATTGATTCCAGTTGACTATCGGTTAGCACAAAACTACTATCAAAATTTGAGTGTGTGTATTGCGCATCTGTTAGAGCTTCTTTGTATAGAACGCACCTACTTGTAAGTTATGCCTATGTAGGTCTGCAAAAATAACACCTTTGGGTTTAATAATACCATGACTATTAAGCAGTTTTATCATACTCAGACAAACCACTTACCAGAACCCTAAATCAAAGTCAAGACACAGTAATAAATCATTTAACACCTACATTATTATAAAAAAAGTTACGTGAGTTTTAGTTTTTGAACATAAAATATTGTTTGCAGATATGTTCCTGTTTGGGGACCCATTAAACCGTCAGACATTCCTTGGATCGTTCGTTGTACCATCGTGGAGCATCGAACAAGCTGAGGGTGAAAAGTTCAACGACCCAGAACCTAAGGGTAACCGGACACGAGAAACAGATCTACAGCAGGCGCTTTTCAATACTTATATAAACTCTGAACTGAAATCCTGCTTTGTATCTGCAGATATATTAGCCTTGGACAAGTAAGTTGTGCATTATTTTTTTCTTATTATCAAATGACAGTCGTGATCGGTCAGGTTACAAAAGTAGTTTTATTTCCTGATATGGACACTTGAACAAGTTGTACATTAGTCGTGACATGACATAGTAAGATTCTGGAATTAGTTAAACACAAGATACGATTCTTCGTAGAGTTTATTGGAAAATCGTTTTCTTATATAAAGCAAATACACTATATGAAGTTTACAAACAATATGTACAAAGGCGTGCTTAAGTCAATGTTACTTAAGTACCAGTAGACCTTAGAGTTGTAGAGGACACCAGGTTTTATTCAAGGGAGAAGTATTTTACAGTGTTTTTTATATACATACATGTAAAAAAAAATAACTACAGAGTAAATAGGTACATACAGCTACAAAAGAAACAAAACATTATAACTTACATTTAAGACATAATACTCTTCTTTGACAATCTTTATATTGATGTATCCATACTGGGGTCAGAACTGTTCTTAATCTACAACCTTAACCTTTTGATGTACCACTCCCCTTTCTCATAAAACAATAGATGTGTAGACCTTTAGTGTGATTAATAATAGTCAAATAGAATCAAAACACTGATTGTGTCTTATGTCATAATATTTACTGTATAGCAGCTTGACTTCGATCTACTAGAATAACGGTAGGTACCTCATTTTCGGTAGTCCAGAGAATGAAAGTCGCAATAAGAACTTATTTCCTATAATAATTTTCATTCGGCTCCTTGATCAGATCTAATCCAAACTTTCATTAAATGGTAGTCCTTTATAATACCTAATAAGGTCTTTACCTTATTAGGTATTATAAAGAGGAACCGAGGGGAACCTTTGTTCCCCTCGGTTTCTCCGGGATTTGATCATCAGATCCTGGTTTCCTTATAATGTTACCACCTTGGAAATATCTCCTTTCCAACAAAAAAAAGTATTAAAATCAGTTCATAAACGGCGAAGTTATCCACGAACAAACATAAAAAAAATATACGGTCGAATTGAGAAATCTCTTTTTTTGAAGTCGGTTACAAATAAGTAAATAAAAACTGGATATTTACCCAAAAATAATTCGGTTCTAGAAAAGTCTTTAAGAATTGTTTTTCATTGTGAAAATGCTAATGTCGTACAAGATTTCGTCATAGGGAAAGTATCACTTTCTAAAAGTCACTCAGAAGATCTGTAATCGTGCGTGCGAATGCTACATAAACTACAGAAAACGTTTTATTATTGCAAGCTTTGTTAAATTATTATACAATATAATCATTTACTCACATCTGTATAACATGCAATCATTTATTAATAATGTCATGTCACGTAGTACAACATGATGTATCTATTACTTTATCCTCTAGCATTTGAATCACTTAATTCATGAGAGTCGTGAATTCGTGATAGAAATAATAAACAGATCACAAAAACCGATGTCATCGCCCATCGACAGGACTCGAACCCTAGTTCGGCAGAGTTCCTTTAGATGGAGCCAACGTTAACCGTAATAGCGCGATCTAGAAATTATGATATGTAGCAAAAATTGAATGTCGTTGGTATTGGTCATCGTAGCTCAGTGGTCAGAGCATTCCCACTGTAAGGTTCGAGTCCTGCCGATGACATCAGTTTTTGTGATATGTTTATAATTCCTGTCTAAATATTTTAAGTCTAGTTTAGGCAAACTCAGAAATACAAAACTGTACAGATTAATTTTCTTCTGACATTTTGATTGCTTTTCTAAGTTTTTAGGTGAACTTGTGTCTGTTTACGCTCTAATTATTTTTCTCAATATCTGCAACTAACACGAATGATCCCAGTCCGTGTCGAATCGAAAGTTCTTTTTTATCGATATGAATCCGATACCGACCATTAATATTAGATACTATAGTATGTATGTAATACCAATAATATTACTATAGTAGGTAGGATCATAACCTATGTGTAGCGTAGGTCCAAAATTTGGTTGCTTTGTGCCTATGTGGTGTAGGAACATTGATGTTCCATCATTAACGGACACTCTGTTTTAACAAAAAAATGGGCTTTAAAGTTGTTGATATGTGGATATTAGCAAACGGACGCCAAAATCAACAGACGCCTAAATCCAAATGATTTTTTAGCAGCCTCCCAAAGTTTTAAAAAACTTATCTAATGATATCCCACACGAGGGGTTGACGCGAGAAAAAAAGTCATCCCCACTTTCCTTGTAGGGGAGGTACCCCAGAAAAAAATATTTTAACGATTTTATTTTAACGCTGCGCAAAATTTCATTTTTCTAGCACTAACTAAAGGTAGAAAAGCCAAGGGGGGATGGACTTTTACTACGGAACCCTAAAAAGAAACAGAGTGAAAGGGTGAATGAACTTCACTATTAAAAAAAACAATTTCTTTTTTTTTAATTTTATTATGTACCTACTAGTTGTCCCGGCGAACTTCGTACCGCTGTATTTTTCTAATATTCCAGACTTTTTTTTCTTCCATAAGACCCTTCTCCTGATAATAACGAACACAACAAAAAAAGAATCAGCGAAATCGGTCCAGCCGTTCACGCGTGATGTCGTGACCAAGGGAAATAGGGATTAATTTTTATATATAGAGATTATTCAATGAACATAATCTAAATCTAATTAGATAGATCCAATAGTACCTAGGTACCTACTGCTGATAACTGCTGGCACCCAACTTGAGTACCAGGTGACCAGAACCATTTAATTTTTAGTTATTTATTAAACTAATTCACGAGTATAAACTCAAATACATGAAATAAAATAAAAAATAATACTGGTCTGCTGTACTCGTAATCAAAGCATAGATAAACCGTAATTTAATTTAATTTAATAGTCATGGGGTCCGTCCATGCACTCGCTAGGTACTAAGTATTTAGAGATTTGACAAAGCACGTGAGCAATGCATTTGAGGAAACAAGCTGGTTACTTTCTGGGTCAGATAATTTAGCATTCAAAATGGCAATTCTGTCAGCATTCTTGGAACTTTTCCCGAAAGGATGACTTATTTAAAAAAAAATACCTTTCTAATTAAAAATGTACAGTTGCGATAAGTAACGATAACCTGTTTTTTAATACTTAGCGTCAGTTAACTTATTTACTTACTTGACGATTATATAACGGAAAGTAAAACCAGTTGTTATATACTTACCTATCTACATAAAATTATACATATAGTATGTATGTAATTAAAAGTTCATTGAACCACGTGACAACTTATTAAATACTAGCAGTTGCCTGCAGCTCCGCCTGTGTGTTATAGCTTTCTTGATCACCAGTTACTAATTTATTATGTAAGTTGAGCGATATTGTATCTTAAGATAAAATATTATAGTATCTTAGCCGTGTGTGAACTCCACTGCGGGTGACGTAGCCTAAAACAAACTTATTATTTGCGGTTGGTACAGTAATCGGGTCAAATTAAGTTTGTTTTTTATTGAATATACTTTTCCGGGATAAAAAGTGCCCAGGGTGGTGCTCAGGATATTAAAGAATAATTATACCGAGTTTCATCGTAATCGAACCGGTAGTTTCTGCGTGATGCCTGAACAAACAGACAGACAGACAAAAATTTTTTTAATAAATTTTTTAGGTTCGGTGTCGGTCTAGTAACACCATTTATTTTTTTATATTTTCAATGTACAGAATTTTCACTTCTACAGATTTATTATAAGTATAGATTAGGTAAAAATCAACGGACTCTATATGCGTCCACATCGCAGGCCTCATAGCATCTTTCTAGAATAATTCTATACACTAGAATCTCAATAGGTTCTCTATTAATTCCTATACTTTTCCTTAGGACTTTTTTTTTTTTTTAAATTAATAAATATTTTTAGACATTCTCACACTACGTCATCTAGCCCAAATTAAGCTAATATTATACATGGGGCACACTAAAAGTTTTGCATTTCTAGCTAATCGGAACTATTTGAATTTCGAATGTTATATTTTTTTAAACGTTGCAACCTTCTTAGTAATAAAAAAAAACAATTGGCGGGAAATCATTTGTCAATTGTTTTTTATCACACATCAAAGTTCTAGGTATGCAACGAAAATGGAATTAAGTCGAAAAGATTTTAGAGCGATGATTTTTTATGATTTTAAAAGTTCTCTCTCTCTCCGCAAGACTGTGCCGCTCGTCTTCTTAATGCTTTTGGGAGAGAAGCACCTTGTTTGAGCACCGTGAGGCGATGGTTTGCTGAATTTGAGAGAGGTCGAGTTTCTTTACATGACGAATTTCGTGAAGGGCGGCCTTCAACTACCTTCAACGAAAATAATGTGGCTACTGTTAAGCGGTTAATTGAAGAAAACCCGCGGATTACCTATGAGACAATTCGAGGACTATTGGGGATTGGTACTTATGAGTCAAATCCAGAAAATTTTACACGATGAATTAAAAGTTCGGAAACTTTGTTGTCGTTGGATCCCTCATGAACTGACAGCGGAGCAGTAGCGGGCTCGCGTAGAATGGTGCTCACAGATGCTACTGAAGTACGACCACGGATATTCTAATGCTGTTTATGACATTGTCACAGGAGACGAAACGTGGATTTATTGTTTAGAACCCGAAAAGAAACAGCAATCTTGTGAATGGGTGTTTGACAATGAGAACAAGCCAACAAAAGTGAGGCAGGCGAGAAACGTTGGTAAAAAAATGATCGCGTTTTTTTTCTTAGCTACTGGTCCCATCTGTACAATTCCGCTTGAAGATCAAAAGAGTGTTAATGCCGAGTGGTATTCTACCATTTGTTTACCCAGGGTGAGAAAAAGTTCGCGAAAGACGACCCAAAAGCCGCGTTCTCCTACATCATGACAACGCTTCTTCACACACGGCAAACATAACAAAGTCATTTTTAGCTTCCGAAAAAGTACAACTCTTCACCCATCCTGCGCATAGCCCCGACCTAGCACCCTGTGATCTGTAGTTTCCCCAAAATCAAAGATTTGATGAGAGGGTTCACTTTTACCAACTCGAAGAGCCAGTGATAGCGTTCAAGCAGCACGTAGAAAACATGCCTTCAGATATGTGGTCCTCCTGTTTTAAAAAATGGTTCGATCGCATGAAAGTATGTTTAAAATGTAAAGGAGAGTATTTTGAAAAGCAATAAACATAATATTTTGGTTTTTAACATGTTGTTTTTTTAAGTTACGCAAAACTTATAGTGTGACATACTTATAAGCTTGTGTTGTGGGATCTAGACGACTGATAAACATACTCGTACTTATATATTTCTAAATACAATCACAGGTATATTTCTAAATATTTGATTCGGAGTTTGGGTGTCTTCTATGAATAATATTTGTGGATGACACAAATATATTTGACCCGGAATCGAACCTGGGACCTCAGGGATGGCAGTCACATACTGGTATGTATGCACTGCGCCACCGAGTCAGTTCATTTTTTTTTGGATCATTTCTTCTTTATTCATGCATGCTCATTCAAAGGTTCCAGTAACCATTTTAGTATTAAGATCGTCCGTATTCTAATAAATATAAAATTTTACTTACAATAAGACTACGAGATGTTCCGAACACATATAGGTATAATCGAAGTGGTTTCGTACCAAACAACTTTTACTTTTTATTATGAACTATATAAAAGTTCTCGATCTAGATCTACAAACATAAGTAGATATTATTATACACATACACACACACATATCACGCCTATATCCCCGAAGGGGTAGGTAGAGGTGCATTAAACACCCACAATTTGCTGGTATTTTTAGTCCCTCGTAATAGGGGGCAAGCCTATTGCCGTCTCCGGGCACATTTATAATGGGTTATGTCCAAAATGGCCGAATGAATTTAATAAAAAGTAGCAGCTACTCGTATACTGTAATTTTGAAAAAAATTGAAACCCGTTGCCTTGCGATGAAATGTTGATAAAAGACAAGAAAATCTTATGTGCCAGCCGCTATGGCACAGCCAATTACAGTCCTGGGCGTCTCGGACTAGATATATAAGTAGTAATGTTTAAAGGTAGTATGTATAGTTGTAATACATTTGTCAGAGATAACTCCAGTTGGTACATTCATTGTAGTAAGTACTTATGACGCGAGAAAGTATATAATACGTGCTTTGTTTGGCAGCTTTGTTATACTTTCTATGCCGTATGCCGTGCACGATACTGTAATGTAGGTAATCCACTTAGGACGTTGTGCTCCCAATGTTAAAACATACTGGCCCTTTCTTTTCCTGTTATGAATTCGAAACAGACACGTACAATGTCAAAGAGTGCAAGTAACAGCCGTCATTATATTTTACGTATTATTTCGTTAGTGAGTTCCAAGGTTCATTTAAATTCTGTTTACCCGACGTTTATATTATTTTCATAGGTTTTTTTATTTTTTTTTTATATTGGGTTCGCCAAATTGACGCCGCCTGGCTGGTGGTAAGTCGTGACGACGTCTAGCGATTGGGGCCCCTCTCACAGCACACTGCACTACTGATGTGCCTCTTCACGCTGCGCTTAAACAACCCAGGGTTACATAGGTTACCCAGGAAGGAAACACGTGCACAGGCAGGGCGTTCCAGGCCAGATCGTTCGGCAGAGAAACGAACGTTTAAAACGTTCGGTTCAGATTGAAGAGCTCTTCAGAACACTCACCCTGGTAAATACGGTAGAATGCGGCCAAGGAAGCTATTCTTCGACGCTGAGCTAGCGGCTCAAGGCTTCCCGTTACCTCCGGACAATCTATAATACGGATAGCCCGTCGCTGCATAGCGTCGAGAGCGTCCAGCAAATACTTCGCGGAGCCGTCCCAGAGGTGTGAGCAGTATTCGACGCAGGGTCTAATCTGCGTCTTGTACAGCAGACACTTCTGGTGCGGTGTAAAGAATCGCTTTACCTTATTCAGTATTCCTAGTTTCCGCGAAGCTAGCCCTATACATCTTTCGATGTCGGTTTAGAATTGGTTTATATATCTGGTACTACATAAGTAGGTAAACTTATAGGTAAGTAAACAGTAAAAAATTCAGTGCATTTCTAGCAATTATAAAATAACCAGAGAGGACTGAAGACCTCGCCTATGTGGTTTCTTTTTAAAAATCCCTTATTGGCATTTTGTAGTTGTTAGGTAGCTTACCTATCTACCATTTCACACGTTCCTGAAAGATTACATTTCCACTGCTCCGCTCCTATTGGTCCATATCGTGATGCAATGTTCCTTTCTTGGTGTTTACCAAAATTTCTAAGAGAAATTTTCAATTCCAGCAAACAATCAAATTCTTCAGACGCTTATTAAATTATATTGGTCATCGCGATGACACTGATTGGGTAATAAAGAACGATAGCCTATAAAGGGCAAAGATATTTGTTCAAATCTATATACTGTTTATACATACACAGTACACACATTCCTACATATAATTCGACCTGTTTTTCCGGAGGTAAATACGCCCCCACTTTTCATCAGTAACTCACGTACGGACCCACTTTAATGTTTGCCTGAGCCTCACCTATTGAACGACAGGTGCACCTTTTGGTGAAGTTGTACGGTGGTAAAACTTATTTCTACAATTTTTTTTAATACATGAATATTAGGACTTATGATGCGAGTTCCACATTCAAATTACGGTTAGAGCCCCGCCAATACTCGTATTAATGCATCTAATTGACACCAAAAGCTCCTTCGAAAACTTATTTACGTTTAAAAAACCGGTACATTGAAGTATATCATTTGGTTACGAAATTAGCAATGACGCAGCGACTTTGTGTTTATAGATCGTGAGATCACTATGCAAAGCAATAATGGGGTCCTATTAATTAACCTCTTTAGATCAATAATCCAAATGAGATAAGACTCTTGTCTAACCTTTTTTGTCATATATAGAGATTATTTATTGACATAGAGGTTATTAACGTTCCTTTTTGAAGTATTATGGTTATGGTATATAAATAAATACCATTTTTAACGTAGGTACGAAATCCACTTGAAATTCACCCGCCGCGAACTGTCGGCGCGGCGGACATTTCGGACTCGTTCCAACTAAGTCAGGCCGCACACCAGCGCCACATGCTACACGCATCATACACTTACGGCGCCACAATCATTGCGCTACGATTCAGCTTGCTACAAATGTATTGTATATGCTCAAATCGGAAGCACAGTTGTAGCGTGGCACCGATTTGAGAATGTCGACATCATCGTCTGACGACGACCATTTGTGTTTTACATAACTTTATAAAAAAGCATGATAATATAATTGTAACTCCAACCGATGACGGAAATATACCTAACGCCACTCCTTTTAATGTAAATCATTGGAGACCGAATAACGATGCTACAGAATGTCGAGAATATTTGTGTAATTACTTCATAAAACCATACGGACTGGTTTCATAGCAAAATATTTACACAGTAAAGCACGATAATGTACAAAGGTAGGTAGGTACTTACTTCTTTCATTGAATTTTTCGCCAATCTTAGCCTAAATAATTTCTGTAATCCGTCTGTTGCTATAATCAGTAAGTGTATGGTTGTATAATTTAGGGCTTTTTCAACCTCTGCAATAAACTCAACGTAAAATTCAATGTTTTCTTTCATTTTTGCAAACCAACGCTAGACAAAAAAAGAACGTGTTCGAATTAGAATTCGTGTAGCGCGGCCACCGTCTCGCCACAAAGTGCGGCCGCTACAAATGTGTCATTGGTGTGCGTGCTCGCATACAGATATACGGGGGCATTAAACGTAGCACGTTTTAAATGTGGCGCCACAATTATCGAGATACAGGAATTATCGAGGCATTTTTATGTTGTGGTTAATGGATATCAGTCCACACTAAAATGTATATCGTCAGAGGTACCACAAGGCTCACATTTAGGGCCTGTCTTGTTTAATTATTTTATTAACCATATTCCAGCTTGCTTTAAATTTTCAGAACTTTTTATGTATGCCGATGATTTGAAATTTCTCAGAGTAATTAAGTCTGAACTAGATGTTATATCTATGCAAAGTGATCTTGACAGACTTGTTCAGTGGTGTAAATATAATAAACTAAATTTGAATTGTAGTAAATACTACCATGTAAAATATACTCGAAAGAATATATATGTAAATAGCAGTTACGATATTGACAACAATAAAATGACAGAAGTCGAAACAATTAGGGATCTCGGAGTTACATTTGATAGAAAGTTAACGTTTGTTCCACATTTAGAGAACATCATAAAAAAGTCTTCTAGAATGCTTGGATTTGTTCTTAGAACCTGTAAAACATTTAGAAATAACCACACTAAAATCCTCCTTTACAATAGCTTGGTGCGAAGTATCCTGGAGTACTGCAGTATGGTCTGGAGACCTCACTATGCGACCCACACTTTGCGTCTTGAGCGCGTGCAGAAGCGTTTTCTTGGTCATCTTTCGTATGTCAATAGAATTTCCAAAATAAAGCGTTCTTACAAATCAAGATTGATCCATTTCAATATGAAGACTCTTTCGCAGCGCCGAGAAATACAGGATGCGGTGTTTGCTTGCAATGTACTCCGACATCAGATTGATAGCCCACTTTTGCTCTCATTATTTAGGTTTCGAGCCCCTGCACGCATTCCTCGCCATTCCATCACGCCTCTTTGTCCGCCACTGAGAAGAACGGTGCTGGGTGCCAGTTCCCCTTATGAATGTGCAAGTCACTGAATGGGTTGAGCAGTCAATTCGACATTCATATTGACTCAGTTTCGAGTGTTAAGCTACGTCTCAGGAATTTACCTCTTGGTCTTGATTAGCCACCACTTGATTAATTACTTTGTTAAGTTTTAAATTATATATATTTTTCATTGTTTGAGGTACGGGTTTGTGCGCGAGAGTCCGCGTTCGTAATACATCTATTCTTCTCTATATCTCTATTATATATATATCCTTTGTGCAGTGGGTGTACTTTATTATAGCGTTCAAAACATTGTTTTTTTTGTGTTATCTATACTTATAATAAATCTGTAGAAGTGAAAATTCTGTACATTGAAAATATCAAAAAAATAAATGGCAGGGGGTGTTCCTAGACCGACACCGAACCCAAAAATCTGATTAAAATTTTTTTGTCTGTCTGTCTGTTCAGGCATCACGCAAAAACTACCGGTTCGATTACGATGTAACTTGGTATAATTATTCTTTAATATCCTGGGCACCACACTGGGTACTTTTGATCCCAGAAAAGTACATACAATAAAAAACAAACTTTGCGGTTCCACCCCTAGACCCGATAACTATACCAACCGCAAATAATAAGTTTGTCGTCGGTTTTTTTTCTTTTTTTTTATATTGGGTTCGCCAAATTGACGCCGCCCGCCCGGTGGTAAGTCGTGACGACGTCTAGCCATTGTGGGCCACTCCCACAGCACACATTACTGTAGAGAGTGGCCCTCAACTTGACGGCCTACTGATGTGCCTCTTCACGCTCCGCTTAAAGAACCCAGGGTTATATGTGGGAGGAAACACGTGCACAGGCAGGGCGTTCCAGGCCACTATTGTTCGGTAGAGAAATGAACGTTTAAAACGTTGGGTTCTCGCGATCATGCTATCCACTATGTGGGAGTGGCATCTCTGCCCGGCACGCGTTGTTCGGGATCGGAAGGAAGAGGGTGGGATCAGATTGAAGAGCTCTTCAGAACAGGTTACGTAACCCGCAGTGGAGTTCACTAAGGGGTGCTGCACACGGCTAAGATACTATAATATTTTAACTTAAGATACAATATCGCTCGCCGTACAATTTAATGGACTATCACACACGACGAAGATCATCTTTCACCGAGCCTTTTCCCAACGCAGTTGGGGTCGGCTGTCCAGTCTAACTGCGATTCGGCTGAACTTCGATATTTTCCGTGAAACGACTGCCATCTGACCTCCACATCACATAGGCGATAACGAAGTACTGTAGTTAGCCCGGTTGGATTTTTGATTAAGGGCTCCAACTACCCCTAACGACTGCCATAGATGATCGTATGACAACCGGGACCGACGGCATAACGTGCTCTCCGAGGCACGGAGGGGTCTCAGTGTCTTAAGCAATGGTCATCCATCCTAAGACCGGCCTGACTCGATGTTGCTTAACCTTTGCAATGTGTTAACATTGTCGGTTACCACTAGACCACGAGCCCCTCTAGATAATAAATAATATTTCATATTTTCGTATCTTAAGATGAATTTTTATGGTATAATAGAGAATACGAGTATTATAGTAGATATAATAGAGAAACTGTTGTAGGAGGGCTTTATGAACGCAATAAAACCCAAAACAATGGTTTTAGAACTTTTCTCTGTTTGTCTGAATATTTCGACACGCTAATCTCAGAAACGGCGTAACCGATTTGAATTTGCGGTTTGGTTTTCATTCGCTTCATAAATAAAAATGTTATGTAGATCTAAAGTAACACGCAGGCAGAGCTGCCGGCAACAGCTAGTATATAATAGTTACAAGCGGTGTTTACCTGTAAGTAGTCATTGCATTATAATTTGCTTATATTTTGTGTTAACTATGTACTTGTATTGATGTAAATGACTGTTGGTGAACCTTATTAAATAAATAAATAAATACAAGTGTAAGCTTGGTGTGCGGCCTGACTAAGAGGTATACCTACCTAACCTACCACATGCTGCCTCCTTGTCTATCTTATTGCTCAATATTTTGTACCAGGCTCTATGAGCATGGCAGTGTAGACTTCAGAACAAAAGAACAAAAGTAAGTTTGTGAAAAATAGTGATAATCATAATCTAAACTTAAGAAATAAGGATAAGCTGGCTGTTCCTAAATTTAGGCTTCATAAAGTGAGTAATTCTTTTGCGGGGAACTTTATTCGAATGTACAATACATTGCCAACCGAAATAGCAAATTTATCTGTCAATAAATTTAAAAAACTAATAAAAAGTAAATTGTGCCATAAAGCTTATTATAGTATTAATGATTTCTTAGATGACAAGGCTGCCTGGTTGTAACACGAATTGCTCCTTTCTAAATAACTCTGTATTAGATTTAAGATGAAATATTTTGAAAAAAGCCGAACTGAGTTTCTTGAGGGTTCTTCTCAGTCTCGTTGCATTTTGGGACCCTCGGTAGAGTCACACCAACTTTTGACGAATCTAAATAATTTGCTAAAAATTTCAAAGATAATAAACGTTATTTTATTTTACATTCAGTCTATGTAACATGTATCGCAAAAAAGTCAGTCACGTGATATTGTATCACATTTTTTCATATTTCCTACGATATCATTGGGTATCGACAAACTTTTCCGAGCGCTCTATAGAAAGGGGATTGAAAAGTCTTCAAGAAGGTATTTATTTACCTACTTAAATTCCTTTCTCCAAGTCTGAGATAATCTTTGCTTTTGCTGTTCGGTTTCACGTCAATACACTTGACGAAATACCTACCTAGTTAAGTTACCACAATTTCCAATAAAAATAGGTTTACTAAATCGACGCACTGTCCTAGTTACTTACACTTTTTGTGACCTGTTACATGATTTATTATTTATTGGTTTAGCTACGTGCCTATTTCTTTCCTAGTCAAAGTTGTCATGTAAGCTTACGACACTATTGTGTAATACATAATTAAGTATAATTTATTAAGTGGGTATTTATTTGATTACATTAATTGACACATTGGCCTGCTTTAGTAGGAAGTATAATTTATTATCGAACAAGATGATGCGAGTGCGACGCTCGCAGCATCGTACTTTCCAAGATAGACATTTAATTAAATGTGTTTTTTGGTTATAATTAAAGAACCCTTCCGTGTTACATTATTTATTTGTTTGTGACATTCAAGTTTGTTGTTTTTTTATAAAAATAAATAATATAATTTATAAGATCATTTTCAAGCGCTAGAAATGCTCTATGTTTTTTCCGTTCCCTGTGCAGTGCAGATAAAATGAGAATATTGATTCCTCTGTATCTGTTATTCTACCAAGTCCTATATTTTAAATAGAGGCGTTATATTATATCACTATTAATAAAGTCAATTTGAATATAGTCTGAGGGGTATTTTATTTATTCCCCGGCCCTTGGCCGCGATCGCACCTACGTCCATTACCGATCGCCTCTGGTTAGCACTAGGAAAAACTTCCAGTGGCGCCCGGCGGTGTCTGAGGGGTCTGAAGTGTCTTTACACCATAGAGTATTATGTTATAAGTAAGTACCCATAGGCGCTACACGCAAATGCGACTCTTTCATTTGCGATGTGTATATAGGCTCATGACATTACCTACATCGCATCTGCGGCTCTACATTTCAGACCATTTCAAAAATCTGTACCTATACATACTGAATTGAAAATATTTGTATTTTATTTAATACTAATATTATCTGATTACAGTGCAGAAGAAGCTATTCGCGTGCACTTTGAGGTATCATTCGAGCCAATCTTCACAGCAGTGAGCACGGCAGAAGTGAAGACAGTACTGGCACGGGCATTGGCTGAGCCCACGGCCTACTTCAGCACCATTACTGTGCTGCCAGACACGCTGCACATTGAGGTGATTTTTAATTATAAAAGTATAATTTTTCACTCCATAGACCAATGAATTTAGTCCCTGCGCGTTTCGACCAGCGAAGGTCTATGTTCTACCTACTTTGAACTACAAAGTAATTTAATTTGATTGAAATACTTCTGGACGAAATCATTACAACAAGGTAGGACTGCCTAAGAGCATTAGAGCGTTTACTTTTGCCGTGCGAGGCCTGCGGTGCGGATTAAAAAAAACAAGATTTAGGCACAGGATTTGTTTTATGTAGGTAACCTAACGTAACCTAACTAGGTCGGTACTTTACTGGGTGAAGGCACATGCGGGTCTGGTGGGAAATGAGAGGGCAGATGAGGCGAGGTTGGCCGGTCACGGAAAGCTCCGGACTACGATCTCTGCCCTGTTTCATTTGTCAAGGGTGTCATTCGTCAGGGCACGCTTGACAAATGGAACAGACGCTACCAACAGCCTCCGTCACTAAAATGTTCTTCCCCTGCGCGGTGGCGGCGTACCGAACCGTCCTGAAAATAGAGACCACGGGTGCAACCACACAGCTGTTCACGGGGCATGGTGGGTTTGCCCATTATTTGACCAGATTTAAGTGTAGGGATGACCCATCATGCGCCTGTGACCTAAATGAAGCTGAAACCATCGAACATATAATCGTACATTGCCCAATCCAATTGCAAGAAAGAACAGATTTAGAAATAAAAACAGGTGTGCAAGTAAATAGAACAGGAATACAAATATTATTAAAAGAAAGAAGAAAAGAATTTTTAGAATATGCCTTAAATATAGTAAGAAAAGTTAACATTAGAAATAAATAGATGGTACCTATGTACATAATGTAGATCGATTTTATAAGAATATTGTCCCCTGCTTTATGATGGTTAGATAAGAAAAATAGATATGAAGAAATTACGAAAATAAAATATTGTAAAGCGGATTATTGGTGAAAGCGCAATACAGTACATATTAGTTTGTGATAGTTTGTAAATACCGGTATATAGAAACCCCAAGAATAGAATAGGATAAAATGTAATACTAAATTAATAACAAGGAATGTTATAATGTGATAAGTAAACAGTTAGAATAGATCAAGAAAAATATACAATAGAGTGGTAAATAATGAAAAGGCTTAAAGTTGAGAGGAATAAAAAAACCGATAGAAACCCTAATAAGGGGCCATGATTATGAACAAAATTGATAACACCATTTATGTGTTAGAATGAGCTCTGCACTATGTCGCAGAGGGCAACAAGAAAAAAAAAAAAAACTTAGTCGGTAAATAAAAACTTAGGTAGGTACCTTCTTAAAATTCGATTCGTCTCATTAGGTATATCTACCACTCGTAGCAATATACCGATAGGTAGGTAAGTACCTAATACAAAAAGGTAAAGAAATAGGTAGGTAAAATAATCTGGACTATAAATTGTAAATTACTGGAATATTTTTCTTGGAAATTAAATATCTTAAAACCAGTCCAACTATTCCGCGTCTGATAATATCAATAATATCGATTAGTTAGATATTTAGACTATAACAAAAAGAAACAAAAAACAAGGTTTGAACATCAGATAATAACCTTGTTAGACGTTTTGATTACTTATTTATTGATGACTTCAAAATTAAATATGCAACTATATGTATATCTATCTATCTGTATGTATATCTTATACTTATTTAAATACTATACCAAGAAATCAGATTAATTTAGATTTGAGTAGCTTATCGAGATTAATTTTAAATACTTACTGACTCGTACCTACTTAATAACGTTTAAATTGAACGTAATGATTGCAGGGAAAATGCATGCTATGCCTAAGTAGGTACCTACTCAGAAAAAGTTTCTGACTGCTCTTTCTCAGTCATGGATGACCCGCGAGCGATGCCGTGGTCACCCGCTAGTTTATAAATAAAAATTACAATATTTAATTACCTTCCATTCGCAAATACAAATTTGTAATTAGATAATAACGTAAGTATACTCAATTCCTCACAGCTACTCAGATGAATTAGCGTCACGTAAGTATATAAATACCAAGGTAACTATTACGAAACTTCTACTTGGTAATAACTATTCGATTTCATGATATTTTCGGCTTCTCACATACACACACACAATCACCCTTTCCTCCCTTCCCCTATTTATCCCTGTAATTTTCTATATTCCGTTATAAGTTATAGTCCGAGAAGCCCAGGACTTTAAATAGTCCGAGATACCCAGGACCTTAATTGGCTGTGTCATAGCGGCTGGCATGTAAGATTTTGTTGCCTTTAATCAACATTTCATCGCAAGGCAACGGGCTTAAATTATTTTTTTCAAAATTACAATATAGCTGCTACTTTTTATTAAATTCATTAGGCCATTTTGGAAATTACCTATTATGTGTGCTCGGTGACGGCAATAGGCTTACCCCCTATTACGTGGGACTAAAAATACTGGCAAATTGTGGGTGTGTAATGCACCTCTGCCTACCCCTTACGAAAGGTATCATTACCTAGATAATAGGGATATTAGAACTTAGAAGTCATTGCTACCATAAAGTGTGAATTACAAAGAGAATAATGAACTATTTCACTGATGTTATCAATTAATCGCGATGTTAACTTAATAGCTGGGTAACGATCCGAGACGTAAGTATGATATTAGATAAGTTTCTTGTTTATTACTGTTTAATCCTGAGCATAGTGATGATCGTCTAATGGAGAATTAAATTGTTTAATTTAAAATAGAATACATATTAGTTAATGTAAAACGGTGTCTGACAATTATAATTTATACTTGAAACACTGGCGCAATGTTTAGAATTTATTGTAATTTGCTTCTATTTTGTTAATTTTAGGAGTTAATGCACTATCACTTTTATAACTTGACGTGAAATACATTAAAATAATAGGTACAAATTAAGTGCATACCGATTACGAGAACTTTTAGACTAAATTGAACACTGAGAGGACACTGCACCTAAAAGGGACATGGTCATGGGGGCAATTGCCTACCTTTGTTACCTAAAATGATTCTGTTCTGTTTCAGGAAAGTTCAGTAATCTCTTCACTAGAGCTTAAGGAGGCTGCAACCACGCTTATAGATACGCCCACTACAGAGGCAGCCACTCCAGAAGAAGTAGAGGACATTCGTGATTGTGTTCCAGTGGATCTCCCATTGTGCTCACACCTATCTTATAACGGCACGTCATATCCAAACCTCGTGGGTCACACGTCAAAGGATGCACTTATGAGGGATCTAGTGGCGTTCAGAGAATTACTTGATGCTGAATGTTCAAATCTTGCACAGGTGAGTAACAATTTGCGTAGGTAAATATGTTTACAACGTATTATTTATCGGTATTAAGTGTTCTCATTTGATTTCCAGGATTTCGTTTGTCAAATGCTTCAGCCAAAGTGTCACAAAGATCGATTACTGCATCCATGCCGCGCGTATTGCCGCGCGTTCCACGCGGGCTGTGGCGGGCGCTTGCCCGAACGCCTGCGTCCGCACTTCGACTGCGCTAGATTCCCTGATTACTTCGGCACAGGGTCCTGTGCACCTGAACCAGGTACCAATAACGAAATACTGACAGTGACATCTAGTGGGTGCCGGTTGACAGAGTCACTTAAAACCAGCAGGTGATCATAATTATCAAAAGTGTACTCGGTCGGTCTTCAATTATACCATAAGACTCAAGCGGGACTCAATACTTCCAATTAATGCACCAGCCTGCCCAAGGCCAACCCTACGTCCAGGGGGCCCCAGGTACACACTCGGAAGACTTCACTGTAAATGCACCAGCCTAACCTAAACCCTAAAGAATAATGCTCTACCTACACGTGTTTTGTTAATAGACTGCATCAGCAATCTCCAGCGCCAAGCTCTGTCCCGCCGGGAGTGCGACGGCACCCCCGACTGCGCGGCGGCGGAGGACGAGCGCGGCTGCTCCCACTGCGCCCCCGCGAGAGGCGGCGGGCTGCGATGCGCGCTGCACACACGCTGTCTACCCTCACATCTGCGGTGTGATGGGACGCCTGACTGCCCCGATGGCAGCGACGAAGTTGGATGCCGTGAGTTTGTTTATTTTTAGTTCCTATTCTGGATTAATTGACCAAGCGAGCGAATCGTCTACATTTCGAGAATGGTAAATATTTCTATCGTCTGTCTGTCTGTCGTTTGCGGCCACATTCTTTATTCGATCTCTACCAAACTTGATACAAGTTTAGTGTTCCTTGATTCAAAACAATTTTATTGTAAGGTTTTTTGACTGAGGGGAAAATTGGGAAGCCCAAATAGACCATTAGTTTCTAGTTAAAAGTTGACTATCTGTGAAGCTGATCTGTGACCTACTAGTTTATAACTATATTTGGCATACACATACATAACATATGTACATGGTCTTTGATGGAATAGAGATCAATAATAAGTCTAAGTCCTCCTACATCATCAATTTCGTAGGTATTCGAAAGTACCTACCTGTTGATCTTAAATTTCCTTCAATAAACCTTTCAATGACAGGCATTTAATGAGATTGTGTTTCTGTAATTAGTATGGATCGCGCGGTCCCTGGCTGCTTGGCGAAGAGAGAACAGTGAGACGACACTGGGTGCTACTCGCAGCCGCGCCGGGTACGCCGTGTGGGCGGAGCGGGGACGCAGCGGCAAGATCTGTGCGGCGCCTTATGAACTGGACAAACGAGCCTTAACCAGTGTTGCTGAATCACTTTGCAGAACCTTGACGTTCAAGTAAACTTTTTATATTTCAAAGCAATGTTCTGCTTCTTCTAAGAAGCAAACTCATTGCTTTGAAATACAAAATACTTACCTACCTACTTATCTAATTCGCAAAAACGAATGTCATTGGCAAGACTCGAACCTGCCGCCCTTATGTTACGCACGTAAAAATGTTCCTCTCTACAGGCCTATAACGGCTGGACTGATTTCGGTGAATAAGTCTTAAATGAAAGGTTTCGATGAATGAGGTCTTAAATAGAGTGTCATCGGGCACTTTTTTTTTGTGTAGAAATTTTGACACAAAAAGCGTCTGGAAAACACAGGCATGTAAGCTCGTTACACCTACGTAGGTAGTTAGGTAGGTACCTACTTCAGGCCTACGATTTCTAGAAAACCGTAACCATTTTTTAAAACGCTTTTATTAGTTTTACCTATAACTGATGGATTTTTAGATAAACAAGAGCAGGTGGGCAACTAGGTTCCTACCTACTGCACTTTCTCCAAGCACTTACAATGTTTTTGTTTATAGAACAGCCTGGAATGCAGAAGTAGTGGCCGATACAGAAGATTATAAATACGCAGATGTAAAAGCAAAACCAGAGTATGTTGAAATAGTAGACCCATTTGCTGCAGAAATTTCATTCGTCAAAAGTGATTGTCCTGAGAAAAAAGTTATACGTGTGACTTGTGATAAATTACGTAAGTTTACCTATTTTGGTATCTATCTTATCTACCTACCAGCAGTTTAGTGTTATTTATCAAGTATTGTATTTGCAGAATGTGGAATCCCTTCAGCTCGAATATCCAGTGCCAAGAGTGGTGTAGAGGGGCTACCTCGGTCATCACAGCCGGGCGACTGGCCATGGCATGCAGCTTTACTAAGGTCTTACGTGCATGCCTGTGACGCTGCACTTATTCACCCATCTTGGCTGATCACTACTGCGTCTTGTTTCCAGGTATTTTCTATTTATAATTCTAGCCTCATTATTATCAATTCTAAATCCTACGCAATGTAAAATCGCTGATACAATTCTCTGATTTTCTTTAGGGACAACCTAAAGCTGAATGGACAGCAAGGCTTGGTACAGTACGCATTCAGAGCACGACGCCGTGGCAACAAGAAAGAAGGATAGTTGGCATGATAAGGTCTCCAGTCGAGGGCAGCATGTTGGCGTTAGTCCGCCTGGAGGAACAGGTGGAGATGACAGATTTCGTGAGACCAATTTGTTTGTCTGAGATCGGCGTAGAACCCGCCACCCGGAATGTGTGCAATACATTAGGTTGGACCCGGAATAGGGACCAATTGCAAAGAGTACACTTGGTGACCAGTCCAATGAACACGTGCGAAAATGTCAGCATCGCCACTGTAAACGGAATTTGTGCCGAACCTTTATATGATCAAGATGACTGTGATGTAAGTAATCAGAACACCTACATGTAACATGCTATTACGCCACGTAGCACATATAGGTACCTTGTCATGGCACGCAGATAGACGTAAAGCAACCTTTGTATTTGTTCCGTGGAAGAAACACAGTGCGGTATTAGTTATAGGATGGTCTTCTTCTCACTTAGGGCGCTTTTTCTGTCGCATGGCATGAAAACCCTTAGTCATAAGTTGCGGTGAGGCACTTTTAATTAATTTTTAAATAATTGCATTTTTTTGTATTATAGGAAGAAGAGTATGCTGGAAGTTCAATGATGTGTTTCAATGAAAAAACAAAACAATGGTCGCTAGAAGGAGTTAGCGGCTGGCGTATTGCATGTACAAAGATTGGACTAGGACGACCACGCATCTATGACTCGGTTAGCTCACACGTTGACTGGATACATCGGACGATATCAAATTCGGCAAGGTGACCTTATTCACCAAATTAATTGTAGGTATTATACATGAAGACTGCATTAGATGCCTTGGAAGTACATACTAAAGTAGTTTGTAAATAGATTAGATAGTTTCTCTTGTCAGAGCAGAATTGTATCTTATTCCCATAAGATTCTTTTTAAAATAGCATAGAAGATTAAAGATTGTGATTTCTGAACACCTTATACAATGCTACCTTATAAAAGCTTCCTATAGATCCAGTCAAGGAACAATGACTTATGGATGAGGCATGACGGCTTTCTGCATTATTAGTTTCCTCCCTGCTGGAATCTATCAAGGATATAGGACTCCAGGCATTAGTTAAAGTCCTAGTAGAAGAAGAGCTGAAGAGAGTATAACACACTTTTATAAAAATGTAGGTATGTGCCTTTGTGCAACATTAATCACGACATTTAAGTCAGGTTATTGTCAAAGTCTGTCTGTTCTTTAAGTCTTATTTTCTATGTAGGGACTTAATTTAGCCATCCTATATAGATAGACTAACAATACAGAAAATATTACAATTCTAAACTTAATTTTAGGCAGTTATTAATTGTAAATTATAAAATATTTTATTTAAATTACATTGTACATACGTTATACATTGTTGTGCCTAAATATTTTAGCTAGTTATTAGATATTAATATAATTTATTGAATATAATGTCTATTGTTATTATATTTTATTAATTTAGGTCTACCTAAGTACTTAGTGATTGTAAATAATATTATAAGAGTGGAACCAAAATTTAAGTACATATTTTTTTAAACCTGTGTGACTGTTTCATTATTTGAGCCTTTTATAATGAAAAACAGGCAAAGTGCGAGTCGGATTCGCCCACAAAGGGTTCCGGATCAAAACGGCAAAAAAAATCAAGTGTGTTGCATGGGAGCCCCCTTAAATATTTATTATATTTTTTTTATATTTCTTGATAGAGGCAACAGAAATACATAATCTGTGAAAATTTCAACGTTCTAACTATCATGGTTCATGAGATATAGCCCCAGACAGACAGACAGCGAAGTCTCAGTAATTGTTACACTTCTTGTTAGTGATATTCAATCAAAATGGAACAGTGCAATTCAGACGACTTTCTAATAGGTACATATATGATAGAAAACACAACAGGGGGCCAACCACCATCTATTATACCATCATCCACCAAGCCTTTTGCCAATGTAGTGGGGGTCGGTTTTCCAGTCTAACTGCGATTCGGCTGGACTTTTATATTTTCCGTGAAGCGACTGACGGCGATCGCTAATCCATGGGCGAAATCGAAGTTCTGTAGTTAAAACGGTCTAATTTTTTATTTAGGACTCCAATTACCCCTAAAAATTGCACTAGATGTTGTTCCATAGATGACAACCTGGACTAACGGCTTAACAAGCTCTCCGAGGCACGGAGGGGTCGCAATGTATTAAGAAATGGTCACCCATCCTAAGACCGGCGTGAGTCTATGTTGCTTAACCTTTGCAATGTGTCAACATTGTCGGTTACCACTAGACGACGAGCCCCTCAACCACCACCTAATTACCAAACAATTTTATTTCAAGGAAGTTTTATATAAAGCTATAATAAGAATACTCATAATTTGTACCATAGCCTTATATAAACAAAATGGTTTTATCCTGCTAAGAGATGGATAAAAACTAATGATTCGTATTTTTTGTCGATTCCCTGCTAATAAAAGAAACGAGATAGAGCTATTCTACATAGCGATGTCCTTTTCAAAACATAGACATTGGTCGAACAAAATTTGAATGACTTTCGACTATCATAGCACTATTTATGCAAAACTAATTGTGTGCCCCTTCACTCTTCACTGCTGCAGCTGTGTACTTACTCTTTTTATCCATGACTAATATTGATTCATTATATTATCCCAATCCACAAATTAGGGCCTCCAACTATTAAGAAAAAATACCTGACCAAATATAGTAATCGGAAAAGAAGATGCAACAGAAACAGGTATGCTTGCTATTTTATTTTAATTACATATAGTACATACTTAATACATACATACTTAATAATAATGGTAGTATTTAACTCTGATTTAATACCCCTTCATCTTGAAGTTCCTTTTTTATTTTTATCTGAATGTGTTCTGGCAGACTCTGCAGTTCTTTATTGATATAATTGTTGAAATCTTGCAAAGGTTTATAATACTGATGCACAATCTGAGATCCTGTTAGCATCGATAGCATGGCTGTAACTGAGAATGTCAGATACTGACCCCAACCTACTCCGGCTGGCATTTTATGTACTCGCTGCGTATTTCTTTATCTTATCGTCTACGATGTCGTGAGCTTGTCGTTTTTTAAATGTATTGTAAAAGTTGACTTCACCAACTTTCCAATTTATCATAGAGAACTCCAAAGCTCCTCCAAGAACGAAAAACATAGGTAAGAATCTATAGATTCCAAATGTTCTCTTCCCAGGCCATTTGTTCACTACCTTATGAATCCAACCTATTCGCATTGAGATTTGTTATTGTTAATTGGCAAGTAACTGATAGCACTGTAAAAGTGTATACAAAATTATGTAAGAAGGAGCAACGGAGCAAAGTAAGAATAACATGACCTTACTTTGATCAGTATTTTCGTCATGACAGTAGATGACAAACAGTTGATTGACATTTTTGACTATGACAATTTCTTCATTTCACAATTTCTGGAAACTTTGAAGTAGGGAGTTCGATTTTTGCTGAGCGCGTGGCTGGTGACTTTTTAGGTTACCTCTGGCGCTCCACAAAAATCGGGTTTCCAGACACTCACATACCGAACACCGTTTCTTGTCCTGCACCTAGAGCTAGTTAAGAATAACTAGTTCTTCTGTGCGGGACTATCAACTAATCAAGCATTAAGTCCACATTCACGATGAAACCATTAATTGGTTTTCGCAACCATCATTTATCAAAATTAACGGACCAATATCCCATTTTTTATTATTGTCGAAACATTTTGGATTTCCAAATAGATTGAGATCCACAGATAACTATACTATGTAGTTGAGATATATTTTGAGATCCAAAGATAACTTTATATAACTGGCAAATTGTGTGTGTGTTATGCACCTTTGTCTACCCCTGCGGGATATAGGCATGAAATGTATTTCATTTGGAGTTTAAAGTGAACGAAATTTTCGGGAACTATCCTTTTTACTCTATGGCAAAACTATGCACAATGTGTATTATCTATGGCCAAAACGGTAGCACCGTCAATGGTACCATGTTTGGATGCATGACCATCATTTCTGACAAATGATGGTTGCGAAAACCAAATGGTTTCATCGTCAGTGCCCAGCTTAACCTTGACATTGGCGAAATCATCGATGAACATCGATGGAGCCACGTTTTTAAAAAAAGAAGAAGAACTTTGATATCTAATCTATTGCCTTCATCGATCAGATTATATATAACAATGGTAAATATGATGATTAATATAAAAAAAATAATAGCATAAATTTCGTCCAAATAAACGTTATAAACGTCGACATGTTTCACCTCTACACGAGGCATTATCAAAACTGTCTCAAAGATAACAGCTGTTCTCTAAGAATTAAACATCATATTTACTATTGTTTTATCATGGACTTTCGCCAGGTAACGCCTGATACCATTTAGTATTTGATATCTTTATAATAATATGTTTGATCGAAAATTCAATGGAAAAAATCATAGATATAGAGCTATAGTTTTGTGATTTATAGACAGCCCAATAGCCAAAGCTAAAAAATTGAAAAAAAAAATGGCTAAACGTCACGTCAGTATATAATCATATATTTTTGACATTTTGATGTTTGGCCGTTTGTTCTGACACAAACAAATGTTTGAGAAGAAGAAACTGTTTTCATTTAGAAAAGAACTCCATTTATAGAAAATAGCGACAAACATAATTTATTTCATTATATATTATATAATAATATGAACAAAGAAGAACAGAGTATGAATATAAATATCGAGTCTAAAGCTACGCTCTACGGCTTTTGAATTTGATATTTTTTTGCCGTATTTTTTTAAAAATAATTTACGACTGTTTCAAAACTCTATTCTATGAATAAACAACAAGCTTCTAATTTCTATTTAAACACCGCCCCTATTAAATTAACTGAAGGACGCAAACTTAAATTGCACACTGAAGGCTGGAGTCTAATAACTGAGTATTATCTTGAATCAGTTAAGATCACAAACGTTAAAAATAAAATATATTCAACGGCAACTTTGAGAATTTCCGATAGATCAGGACAGGTCACATGCGTTGTTAAGGGAGTGTCTGTCGGCCTTTTATTTGGTTTATCACACAAAGAATGGATTGAAGTACAAAAGATGTGTAACTCTGGAGATCAACTATTTTTCAGATTTTTCATAAATGGGTTAAATAATGGTTTTAGTATTGAACAAAAAATGTTTTATAATTTTTGCCTGAGTAATCAAAAGCATGATATACTAGTTGGAAAATTCCGACGGTGTATAAATACTAGAAGTAAATTTAAGAATGATGCCTTATTAGAAATAACCGAATTGAATAGATGTGATAATAGTATTTTAGATTTATATACAGAAAAACTTGGAAAAAATGATTAAAACAAAAACATATTTTTAATACAATTATTAATGTACTTAGTAAATAATATTTAATATTGTAGATGAAGCATGTTAACTGTGTGTACTTTGAAAGCTGTTTTAAATTGCAAAAATATATCATGGAATAAACCAAATATTTATGACAAAGGAAACAATGTCTGTGTGCCAGTTATTTTATCCTTATTATTAATTAAATATTGTGATACTATTTTTTACCTATTTATTGGATTCCTTCCTTCCTTTGGGTTAGTCAGACACAGCTACTACATGGATGCATCATAATTCATAATATAGTATAAAACAAAGTTGTCCGTTTGCATGTGTGTGTAGGTCTTTAACACTATCCAATGGTTTTTGATGCGGTTTTCACCAAGGATAGAGTGGTTCTCGACGAAGGTTTTT
Organism: Nudaria mundana; assembly: GCA_963556515.1. Classification (NCBI taxonomy): domain Eukaryota; kingdom Metazoa; phylum Arthropoda; class Insecta; order Lepidoptera; family Erebidae; genus Nudaria; species Nudaria mundana. The sequence continues at coordinate 14,068,189 of OY748292.1, forward strand.
ATGTATATAACTAGTCAAGCGGGCCAAGCCACTTGCGTCTGCTAGTTACCTATAACTCGAGAGTCAGGAATTCTCCATATTGGATTACCATATTTATTGGTTGTGATATTTGAAAGCCAAATATTATAGTATCCATGCAGGTTGTTTTGTAAAGGCCCCACACTTATAATGAGAGCTAGGGATAAAAATCTCTTTGAATAGGTACATTGAGGCTGAAATTTTGTCAGTTGGTTATCGTAGTTGTGTGTTGTAAAATTGATGGTAATTAAATTTATTTATTGAGGTTGAAAATTGGTATGCAGATTGAATATTGAATAGGTATATAATCTAATATATAAAATTCTCGTGTCACAGTTTTCGTTGCCATACTGCTCCGAAACGGCTTGACCGATTCTCATGAAATTTTGTGTGCATATTGGGTAGGTCTGAGAATCGGACAACATCTATTTTTCATCCCCCTAAATGTTAAGGGTAGTCCACCCCTAAAGCAAAACAACGTTTGCCGGGTCAGCTATAATATATAAATAACAGTTGGCAGACTCAGACAGTCACTTAAATGACGGTAAAGAGCTGGTCAGTCAGGCAGGCCATAAGTATGTTGAATAAATAAATATAGGTACCTACCTATATATAAATATGCTTATACCTTTTGAGTTTTGTACGTTTTTACGTTGATACATTTAAACGCGTGTTCACGTTGGCAACTGTAGGTACTATATGACACGTGTTCGGTAATACCCACACATTTTAACTCCTGTCCTTTTTAACTATGTACATTTTGACGTTCATAATTTTTGCCAAATAGGCTGCCGGCCCGTAAAGACATTTTGACCCTTGGACATTCTAGCTGCTGAACAATTTTTCACATTGAAATGACTCATAAACACGATAAAAAGTCGAAAAACACAATTGTAGGTAACCCACCTAATGATTTATGATATTATTGAAGATTATTTATGTCATTGATTAAAGGAACCAAGTAGGTCCTAACTACCTAAGTATTTTGCTTAAACCACTGGACATTTTTATTCTTTGATTACTATCATTTTTAATATATTAATACTTAATTTGAATTATTGTGCGGACTGTCAATGTCTGCGGACGCCCACCAGGGGATTGATATAAAAGGCAGGGTTGTAGTATGATCCGGAGAGTTCCTGTTCAGTTTAGACTACGAATTTACAAGTGTATTGCTTTATGTTATTCACAAATTATTACCATAACTATGTACCTAATGGACATATAAGACAGTTTGGCTACTTCTTCTTCTTCTTCTTTTAAACACGTGGCTCCATCGATATTGATCGATGATTCGCCAATGTCAAGGTAATGCTTGATTAGTTGATAGTCCCGCACAGAAGAACTAGTTATTCCTAACTAGCTCCAGGTGCAGGACAAGAAACGTTATTCGGTATATGAGTATCTGGGAGCCCGATTTTTGCGGAGCGATAGAGGAAACCTAAAAAGGCACCAGCCATGCGCTCAGCAAAAATCGAACTCCGTTTGGCTACTTGGTGTCGTATCGACTGTTGTCGATCCGTGAGGATTGCTTCTATACTATGTAAGTGTATTGTTACTATGTTTAAATGCTTGTAAGATATTATAATATGACCCTACCGAGTTTCTTGCCCTTCTTCTCGGGATATCGAACGGGCGGATTACGAATAAATATAAAGTAAAGCCGTACACAGGGAGTTTTATTAAATGCAGCATGTAAGTACCTACCTACATAATACAATGTTCACACTGTAGGTATAGGTACCTAGTGTCTATCTTCTCGCCACTCGACTGTCCAACCACAGCGTGGGCAGTATTCTACTTAAGCGGTACCTACCTTACTGGTGTGGGCGTTGGTATTAAGTAGGAACGGTTTTTGTCAACGGAAGGCAATGACGAATCGGCGATATTTAAATTTATTCAGTGGGTTGAGAGTTGAGGCTGTACCGCGTCTTGTTAGTTTGAAGTAGTGGAGGCAACTGGCGCTGGCGAGCAGTAGGCTTCGAGCCAGCGCGTTGTGTGAACGTGCTTACGCGGTTTCGCGAACGAGCACTCAACTCTCGAGTGTAGCTGCAATATCGAAAACGACACACAAAATTCTGATATGGAAGTTGCAGATCAATGGCGTCGGCAGTGGGCAGGAACTGCTGAATATGGCAAGGTAAGGTCACACACCAAAATCTAGATAAGCTTGAGCTTCGGACATGTCAACAAGTAGAGCTTTTAGTACCCTACCTACTATGCTATCAGTTTAGAAAACTTGCAACAACTTAGTTCAGCTAACCTACCTAATAAGAAATATAGATTAGTCATCATTTAAATGCTTAAAGCCTAAATGAACTTGGTATGCAAGCTTTCTAATTTAGGTAGTAGTAGTAGTAGGTATACATAATTAATCGCATCACTTCTGCAAGCAAGTTCTACGTAGGTAGGACAAATACCTACGTAATTTGTAATGCACATGTTAAACTCAGTCACCTATATTAAGTAGGCATATATAAACTGTGATGGTGACATTTCGATTAACAAGAAGAGGTCATTGCCAAAAGGCTAAAGTGGTCAGTTCCATTTACGGTGTTAAAACTCGGGACAGTGAAACAGCCGTGCTACAGATTTTACTGAACATTAAATAATGTGATTTGCTATTATCTGTATAAAGTTTATTATTGAGTGCGCTCTTGTTTGAAACCTGTCCAAGCTAGGTAGTTCTGTCAGGTTTTTTAGATCCGTTTCGCATGAAATTTTAAATTAAAGATTTGCAGTTCTTTTTAATTTCAGTAAGTACCTACCTATAACTACGCAGTTACCTTATATAGTAGTTATTCAGATGTTTAGGGTCGAACAAAGTTTTTTATTAGGTAGGTATACCTACTGACCTACAATTTTACCTAAGAAAATCCAGTTTATAAAACTTGTCCAAACTCCGATTTAAATGTATATTTAGATTTGGGATGTTTTTGTAGCAAAAGCAACGACTTATTGACCGAGGTACAGCAACCATATAGCTACCTAACTTATCACATTTCTTTATAGATATCGTTTATGCTCTGAGGCGATCTCTCACTGAAATGATACCACCTACCTAATAACCTAACTGAAAAGATAAACTTAATAATTTGGTAGAGTTCGTTACCTAGTTATTAAATAAATATCCCTGTATGAAAATAATAAGAAAAAGTCCGTTAAACTATAACTTGTAGTACGTACATACTTATTTGAGAACATACCTACTTAATATCTCCTCTTACTTAACGGATTTCCATGAAGTTTTTAACCAATAGAAGAGTAATTATGCCGAAGGTTTAGAATATTTAGTGATATTTGGTTCGCGACTAGACAACGTTTCACCATTCAATTGTATTTTACATGATAGAGAATTTATAAACACTTGTAGTAGCAGAAGCGCAGGTCGTATACCTCGGCACGCTATTCTAAACTACTTAATTCATAGGGCTCTTTCCACCGCAGGTCTTCCGGCCGTACGTGAACCAAATGGTTTAGCACGAAGCGATGGAAAGAGGCCGGACGGTATGTCGTTGCTACCGTGGAAGATGGGAAGGCCTTTGGTGTGGGACGCTGCATGCGTTGACACCTTAGCACCTTCACACCTTCCAAGCACATCCGGATTGCTGCTGCATCAGCTGAAGGCCTTAAACGGCGTAAATATGCCAACATGCTATCTATAGACCTCCTTCTGGAGATTACTACCTGTTTGAGTCCATTATGGAGGAAGCCTTAAAAAAGGTATGTAAATGTAAGAAGACTATAGTTGTATGTGGCGATTTTAATATTAATATTTTAGAAAACTCTCAGAACGCGCTAAGGTTCCTCAACCTTTTTAAATCTTTTAACTTACAAAATCTTTTTTGTGAACCAACACGCACCACAGCCACATCAGCTACCTGCTTAGATAATATTTTTTCTAACAGCGATGTAGATGAGAAATCTATAATACATTTTGTAAATTCAGATCATGCAGGTCAGTTAGCTAGATTTAAGTTCCAACATGTTCCATTATCAAAAAATATTGTTTGTAGACCAATCACAACTTATAGATTAGAAAAATTTAAAGAAAACATTAAGAATAAAGTACCTCTTTTGGAGTTGAATAATGATAAACACCCGAATGATCATTACGGAGATTTGTTCGGAGTAATCAAATACGAATGTGATAACATTTTCACTAAAAAAACAATAAATGTAAATCAATTTAAAATAAAATTTAGTGATTGGGCTACGCCTGGAATCTATAAAAGTAGAAGGAAATTATATGAATTATACGAGACAAAGGCATCTACTAATGAGCCACAAGTAATTGAACAGATTAAAAAGTACTCCAAACTATTCAAAAAAGTATGTTCAACAGCTAAATCTAATTATATACGGGCTAAAATTGAAAAATCTGATAATAAAACGAAGGCAATATGGAATGTTATTAACAAAGAAACTTGTAAAGCAAAGTCACGTGATCGATCCTTCGAGTTAAAAATAGATGATAAACATATTAAAACTGATTCTGAAGTGGCCAATGCATTTGAATCTTTCTTCACAAATGTTCCAATCACCACTACAAATAAGTTAAATTCGTCAAAAAACGTAGCCAATTCTCTTCTTAAATCTAGTGTTGATAAATGTAGAATTAACTTTGATTTTCAGTATATTGACTCTGTCACTATACTTAAAACTTTTAAACAACTAAATATAAAAAATACCGAGGATCTTTGGGGCATTTCAACTAATATAATAAAATCAATAGTGCCCGCTATAGCACCTCACCTTGCATTCATATTCAATAAATGTATAGATGAAAATCAGTTTCCTCATCTTATGAAGTACAGTAAAATCAATCCTTTATTTAAAGCAGGAGACAAAAGTGATCCTTCAAATTTTCGACCTATTTCCATACTCCCATCCCTCAGTAAAATTTTTGAAAAAATAATATTTAATCAATTGCTTTCACATTTTACAGACAATAAGTTACTTCATAACAAACAGTTTGGTTTCACTAAAGGCAGGAACACAACGGATGCAGGAGTTGCACTTGTGAAACATATATTTGATGCTTGGGAGGAAAAGCAGGATGCTATTGGTATATTTTGTGATCTATCAAAAGCTTTTGATTGTGTTGATCATGGGACTTTGCTACTAAAATTAGGTTATTATGGTGTTTCGAACAGCTCACTTGGCTTACTCGAGTCTTACCTCACTGGTAGAGTACAAAAAGTAAACATTAATGGCACCGACTCTTCTGGCGCCTCATTAGTCATGGGAGTACCCCAGGGCTCTATATTAGGACCCCTTTTATTCTTAATATACGTAAACGATCTTCCTTATTTCACTAAAAATCTTTGTGAGATAGTATTATTTGCTGATGACACATCATTAATTTTTAAAAGTGATAGACAAAAAGTAGCACTTGACGATGTAAATAATACCCTTTCGGAAATATTGCATTGGTTCACAAGTAACAACTTGCTGCTCAATGCGAAGAAAACAAAATGTGTAAAATTTACTATGCCCAATGTTAGACAGGTGGATACTCATATTACTATGAATAATGAATTAGTTCAAATAGTCAATACCACAGTTTTTCTTGGGATAACTCTAGATAGTAAACTACAATGGGGTCTTCATATCACAGCCTTGGCAGGAAGACTTAGCTCAGCTGCCTATGCGGTTAGAAAGATAAGGTCTCTGACTGACGAAAAAACGGCACGATTAGTTTATTTTAGCTACTTTCATAGCGTTATGTCATATGGTCTGCTGCTGTGGGGCTCAGCTGCCGATATTGAGACAATATTCATATTACAGAAACGAGCTATACGAGCAATCTATAGACTCGGACCCCGTGACTCGCTGAAAGAATTATTTAAAGAAATTAATATTTTAACAGTTGCTTCTCAATATGTTTACGACAACATCTTATATGTACGGAAGAACATAGATCTATTCAAAAAAAATTCCGATAACCATAATTTTAATACAAGAAATAAAAATAAATTGGCAATGACAAAAATTAGACTTCATAAAGTTGGTAATTCGTTTGTTGGCAAATGTATAAAAATTTATAATAAAATTCCTCAGGATTTGGTTGACATGCCTCTTAATAAGTTTAAAATAGTAGTTAAAAAATGTTTGATGATGAAAGGCTACTATAATGTAGACGAATATCTTAATGATAAAAATGCATGGTCACCCTAATCTTCTGTTGTTGGCCACTCGTATAATACAATAGAAACTAATTGTAACAATGTAAACAAAACAATATTAAAAAAGAAAATGGATAATCTACCTGAGTTTCTTGCTGGTCTCTTCTCAGGAGAACCAAATTACCGAACCAGCGAAAGAATCATTTTCTAATGGTTATTTATGTACTTACTTAATTTAGTATTTTTATAATATTACTTGACAAAATTGTAAAATTTTGACATTCATATGTGCTCTTTATGTGCCTAAACTGAATAAATGAAATTGATTCTTTGATTGATTGATTGAACATAGCAGGTGATTACATATTTGAGCCGTTTGGGGTTGAGACACTGGGGTCATGGGGTCCGAGTGGTCGCCGCCTTTATAGAGACATTGCTAAACGCCTAATCGATGCTTCTCAGGACCAGAAGGCTGGCTATTTTCTGGCCCAAAGAATAAGTATCGCCATCCAACTTGGCAACACAGCCAGCATTCTGGGAACCTTCCCAGTCGGCAATGACGCGGAGGATTTTTTAAACGATATTTTGTAATGTAAATATTTTTAGTGTATAATTATGTATATTTTGTATATTGTAATTCTTATTGTAAATAAAAGAATGTTAAACACTATATGTAATTCAATTCGAAATAGAGTATAATAAGGTGCTAATATAATCTCTGCAGTACGAGCCTAACCTAAACTAACCAAAAACTTTACGTATTTCAATTAATTTCACAACAATACTTATCTATTATGAGTAATTGCTACCACTTGGAAGATACTATAATGCATGCGTTAGGCAACTAAATCATGTATATGTATAGCCAGTATAGCATGAAGTAACGTAATCTAACGCTATTATTGATGTGAAAACAATGGTAATCTCGATTACAGCAGACGAATAGTGAAAGTGCCAATACATGTAGCTAGGTACGTGAGGAAGCTACAGATCGTGGAACTCAGTAGGTACCTACATATGTACATACGCATTTCCTTAAAAATTATCTAAGAATATGATGAGAATATGTTACAAATCAGACTGAATTTGTAGATCCTAATGTTACCTATACCTATAGGTAAAACTACCTATGTAAAACTTTGTAAAGATGTTTATAGATGGTTGTCATAAACGCGCTACCCTTTAATAGAGTTGGGTGAAATTGTACTGTATCTACTGCATCTACCTACCTAACTAGAGCTGCTCCGTTCAGATGGAAAGCACACAAACAATCTCCAACTCTCTACATTAATGAAATATTGCTTGGAGACAATATATGGAGATAATATTTTGCCTAATATCACCTAACAAACATGAGGTCTATGTAACAAACGGTCGTACCTAACTATATCCTACGACGACTTAACTACCTACCTGTCTGTTAGTACTTACCTATATCCTTTTTAAGGTTCCGTAGCCAAAGCATAAAACGGGAACGCTATTACTAAGGCTCCGCTGTCCGTGCGCTACCAGTTGTAGGTATCTCATGATTGTTGCCGCTATAACTTCATAATAATTGTTACTTAATTCATGTTCATACAACAACTGTTTTATTATAAAGACGTAAGTGATATGGGTAACGAACCGTCGTTGTTTGTTGAACTCGGCTTCGTGTGCAAGTTACCGGAAATCCTGTATAAAGGCCGCTGTTTGCGAGGCTGTACCTATAGCACCACCACACGTTCCGTTGTTTGTCTCCTAATATTTTTGTTTATAAGTTGTCATTATTGCGTGAATGGCAAGATTATAATGACCGGGCATGGCCGAACCGTATTCACCTGCACACGCATTAGCGATACAAATAGGATTTTAATGACATCATTGCATGGTACTCACCACGCTACCCATCTGTTACACAGATTTTATTCAATGTTACGCTTGCCTAACAATACGTAGGCAGAATATGCAATAATCTGACTGAGTAACTATAACTATCCACCTACCAAGGTTCTTCCAAAATCTTTAGTTCACTTAGCCCACATTATGCAATAAAAGTGAAAAGTCATAAGATCCCGGCCCTTAATCTCGGTTGCACCCGATATCGAATCTTACTTTTCGTGATCACTCACACAAATGCAAAGCTCAGCTTAGACCTCGCGGACTATACCTACCTACGTTCAAGTTGTACGAGGCAGTAGGTACCTAACGGTATAACTTGTAGAGGCTAACCACGTACAAAGTAGTATCTATTCCACAAGAGTGTTCCCTACCTATTATTTAATTCCTTCCAGGGAGTGACTTGTCAACTTTAAGGTCATAAAGTTTCTAATCAATCGTCATTCCATTTCTGCGGATTGAACTTGAAATGGATGCTAAAGAAATCTACTGAGTAGGTACCTCTACAAAACAAATCGATACGATATCGAATCCGGATTATAAGGTGAATCACACAATAAGATGATGCAGGGTTGTTTGGTTTTCCTTTAGAATTTCTTGAAAACCATCGACATTGCGCGATCCCCTGACGCATAAACGTACGAGAGTCGATGACCTACTGTGCCTACATCGCGATCGGCGTCGTCTGTCAGAGTCAATTTTCCGTTTTCCACTCGGTAGATATTCAAATCATGATTTGCTAAGTTATAATTCTCGTGTTCTCATTAATAGGTAGGTAAGACCGACATGTTTACCGTTACACGTATAAAAAGCGTGTGTTTATGTTGGTCGAAAATGTGAATCATTTATTTTTGATGTCGTCGACTTTATTAATTACTTTACTACAACGTAGACTGGGTGCCTTTATTGTCTCAAAGGTTATACAGATCAAATTCCAATGTATTTGTATGATATAAATAAAGAATAAGTACCTATACTTAGACGTAAATTCACGTAAACAGAAACAATTTTTGGAAAAGACTGAACCTAAACCACAACGCGGCAATGGATTAACTCGCTACCTAGGTAATTAACGCAAATGTGAACAAAGCATAAAATACTCGTAAACTTTAGTTCTCAAAGAACGGACATTCAAAAACTAAGTACTTAGGTATTAAATAATTACCTTTTGTGCTCAATTTTTTATTTATTTATTTGCATATAACAGATTTAAGGGTCAAGGATAATCACATCTTTGTAAAAATGTTGATTTAGGAAATTGATTGAATCTAAATCGAAGTCGACAAAGTTGTCTCCTTATTAGGTAAGTACTTAGATACTTATCTGAATAACCTACTTACCTTAACTTTAACCAACTATAACTTTTTTCACACACACACACACATATCACGCCTATATCCCCGAAGGGGTAGGCAGAGGTGCATTACACACCCACAATTTGCCAGTATTTTTAGTCCCACGTAATAGGGGGCAAGCCTATTGCCGTCACCGGGCACATTTATAATGGGTTATGTCCAAAATGGCCGAATAAATTTAATAAACAGTAGTACCTAGGTATATAGTAATTTAAAAAAAAAATTGCTACCCTTGCCTTGCCTTGCGATGAAATGTTGATGAAAGGCAACAAAATCTTACGTGCCAGCAGCTATGGCACAGCCAATTAAAGTCCTGGGCGTCTCGGACTATAAACAATACCTACATTTAATTGAGTTTCACCTCTTGTCTATCTATAACAAATTGTAGAGCCATGTACGTTTTGAACACTTACGCCGCGTTCATTTTATGTGGTCCTGTCTTAAACAGACCGTTATGGGTTATCTAGAATCCAAGTAAATACGATTATTAATGTCTGACACCCACTTGCTAATTCAAAAGTGAGTTGAACATCGAAACGATCACGATACGCAGTCATTTCATTTCGCCCCCACACGCCACAGATCACGTCACTATCAAGAAATATAAACTTTAATGCCTTTGAAGGCCATAGCAACCAAACCTACATATAGAAAATACAATTAAGTAAAGAAATAGATAAGTACCTACCTAATAACATTTGTTAAAGTAACAAGCTTCCAAAAAACGTTGTAAGGGTGGAAGGTTGGAACGCGAGGTTATAGAACCTTGCCTTGTCGATGGATGACTGACCACAAAAAAATTAATACATGCATGCCTCGGACTGTAGTCAGTCCTATAAAATATGCGGAAATACCTCACCAAAGTTAACAATGAGATGTCTCAAATCGTTGAGACGGTCGAAAACGTTAAAGTTAGCTCACGAACGTCAGTCGATAAGGTTAAAAATCGAACAAAAAAGCCGTTTGAACGATCTCTAATTGGGTGGACTGCTTTAGTACCTAGGTAGGTGCTTTCGAATCGAACGGAATGAAAATAGTTTGTCCAGTGATAACCTTTATGTAAGGAAGAAAAGGGTCCCGATGACGATGTTTAGTTTACCGAGTTCAAATGGGCAATGTCAAACTTTGCTATTATCTAACTCACGAACGAGGTCAAACTGGAGAATGCCCGGGCGGTCCAACCCACGAGAATATGCCAATTCTTTCTTTTTTATAAACTACCTAACGCAGGCCTGTCACTCGCCTTACAATCGCAAAAAATACGTGACGTCAGCTACAACTTGAAGTTGTAAGTCAGTAAGGGTTGTCTCTTATTTGTGACACGGTATGGACCAGAGTTGATATTGAGGCATTAACGTCATAATTATTGGTCAAATTATGCTGGTATATATTTTACTTTACTGGACAACCTTAACGTTCGAATTATGTTCTCTGTCACAGAACAGTTACAAGAGGTGCTTTAATTAACGTCGGAGTGCAAGTTCTGTATGTAGATAAGTAGGTACTATTCTCTATTCTGTGCCTAAAGTAGGTAGGTACCTACTTAATTGAATTGTGTATTAAATTTTTAGTCAATCTATTTTCAATAGACTAGATTGATGAACAAGATAAAAACACTTTTATCAATCCGGCACACTCTCGTATTAGAAAGTCAGTAGGTAGCTGGTTACCGTATTCCTGCTCGCATTAAAATAATAAACTGTCTTAGCAACTCAATGTCTATTTGTATAAACTTATCATACTTAGGTACTTAGTAGCAACCTCTCAATGTTCTAAAATACCTATGATACCCCACACTATGGGATATAGACGTGGGGTATAAGTCTTGAACATCTTACCCACAGTTAGGTAGGAACAGGAACTTAGGATAACTTATATTTCTACCCCAAAATATTTCATAATTTTTTTTAGGTAGTTTTTGGGCGTAGTAGATAAAAATTATCTATGCAATGTTTCATCTTTCTAGTTTTAGCACTAGCCGTTTGGAAGGAAAACCGAAGACGGACGGACAGACGTGACGAAACAATGAGAGTTCAGAGATTTTAAAATCCTAAAAACGACGAGTCATTGACGATGACCTAAATATCCTTACACAGTACGTATGCAAGTAACTTCCCACACCTGTACATTTTTAAAAATCATTATCGCCAAAGATAACATAACTAGGTACGTTCACTTAGATACTTACTTATTGAATATTTTTGTACTCGCCTACTTTCCTATGTGGAACTATCTACCTATACAAATAGGTACTCGCAATTAGTTTTGAAATTTTAAGCGTATTGTCGTTTCCAAGCGACTGAATACTAAGATAATGTTCTCCTAAGTAATCTATAGAAACTACTTCATCTTACCTAACAATTGCTCAACCCAGCACTAAAATTAAAAGAAAATAAAGTACTGGTAAGTAGGCACCTAGCTACATTGATTATTCCGCTATAGAATCGAAGCTGATAGACTTATTGATTGCTTTAATTAAAATCTATAGTTCCAACAAAAACCGTAAAATTAGTAGGAAGTTAGTCACAGGGTTATTGACTTTACTAATAGAAGAACACCTAATTGTTATAGTAAGTATCTACCTATATAAGTACTAGTTCTATCTACTTATAAGTACAAACTAACTGAGTTTCGCAAGCAACTTTTTAACCGAACGTTTTAAACGTTCGTTTCTCTGTCGAACGATAGTGGCTTGGAACGCCCTGCCTGCGCACGTGTTTCCTCCAACATATAATCCTGGGTTCTTTAAGCGAAGCGTGAAGAGGCACATCACTGGGTCGTCAATTTGAGGGCCACTCTCCATAGTATACTGTGAGAGTCGCCCACAATCGCGAGACGTCGCCACAGCTTACCATCAGGCGAGTGGCGTCAATTTTTCGAACTAAATATATAAAAAAAGCAAGTGTAGGTATATCCACAAAACTGTACCTAATTTACAGAGACGATCAAGACAGTTACATTACAGGAATCTAGTTAGGTATACCTATGATAGGAAAGTCGTGAAACTAGTTAGAAACGACATTTTCATAGTAGGTATCTGCCTACTTGTGCAAAGTCCCTTATTTGGGCCTTTCGGACCTATTTAGCAGCTTGTTTTTTACGTTGGTACCTAATTAATTAATGATGAATGATGAACCTTATTTAATACCTATCTTGTAATTAATTATTTTTCGAGGATTAAAAAAGTTAAGTCAAAAAAACAGCCGGCCAAGTGCAAGTTGGACCTGCGCACGAAGGGTTCCGTCGTACCATTTTCTAAGTATAAACTTTGATAGTACTTTTATGGGATGGGTAGGTACTTATATGGGACCCTAAATAAGCAAAACCTCATGTCATGTAGGTATGTTGTATGGAAATATTAATTTTATGTTGTTTTTACTACAACGTAAATACATCATCTGTGAAAATCTATCACGTTTCGTGAGCTACAGCCTGGTGATAGACGGACGGACGGACGCACAGCGGAGTCTTAGTAATAGGGTCTCGTTTTACCCTTGGGGAGTACAGAACCCTAAAAAGCAACTATGATTACAAAAATAAATTGTGTTACGTAACTTAAATAGTTACGAAACACAATTTATTTTTGTAATCATCGGCAGGACTCGAACTCAAGACATTTCCCTTACAGAGGGAATGCTCTGACCACTAAGCTACAATGACAATGTTATTTTATTGGTGTCAATATAGGTATTCTATTTGTTAATAGCTCCTACTCTGTATTTAACTGTAAATTATGTACATTACCTACTTCGAAAACAAACGCATGGTGTATGAAATTAAACCAACGTCATGGGGCACAGTTATAAAAACAGTTTCAGAGTTGAGATCACCGCTTAACTCACTCAGTAACAAAATAGGTAGCTATCTATTGTGGACACTTTAATCTGTCTAATTTAAAATGCTCAACATGCTGGTAGAATAGAATAAACTAAATAATATGAAATATCTGCACTTACAAATCATATTGGTAATGAAATTTGTATAAGTAGTTACATATACGCAAAGAACATCAAATAAATAATAGCCACTGCTGTATCTTACACTCATTCAAATTCTGCAAAATGCAGTAATTGAGTTCATTTGAAGACTCTAAAAATGGAAACTGAACGAAGTGATGCACTTTAAATTTCAAGAACAATAATACACTCAGGTTTTCATAGCTTGTAGCCTTGTAAGCTCTTACAGCTCACAAGTATTATGCGATAATGACACACGAAAAATATAGCATGGAAACTATTGCGACTAGTGTATATATATAGTACTAGTGGTCGCCCGCGACTTCGTCCGCGTGGTAATTTGGATTTTTTCCCGTTCCCGTCGCGCCGCGTCATATTTTGAACAATTCACACAATATCTTTATAAATTGTAGCCTATGTGTTATTCTGATGCATAAGGTATATTATTGTAAAGTTTCATTAAAATCCATTCAGTAGTTTTTACGTGAAAGAGTAACAAACATCCATCCATCCATACATACATACTCATAAACTTTCGCGTTTATAATATTAGTAGGATTAACGAATATCTTTATTACACAGGTGACGGAAGGCGGTGTGACGCGACGCGTAGCCCGTGCTATGGAAGTACTCCATGCAAGCGGACCTGGAGCGCGCGTTCGTGTCATGCGGGCTGCCTATCACTCTACAGCAGGCCCCGGAGCCCCCGCCGAGTCCTTCATGCTCCATTCTTCACGACGAGTAAATATTTATTATCGTACTAAAGGCTAGACTTTTTTGTTAAGTATCGTAAAGTCGCACTTTTAAGGAAATTATAGCGATGTTACCATATTTGGAACCAACTAAATACATACTAGTTAATGGTACTTATGGAGTTCTCACAGATAACTCTACTTTTAGTACCTACCTAAAGTTGTTACAAAAGCCCACTTCCTTTATTACTTTAAAGCAATAAAAGTTTTGAGGTATGGATGTACATACATACATATATTATATTGTTTATTTCTACATTTTCAGGTGATATCATCCGGTTTCAACTTTTTAGAGGCTCCATCACTTAATACAAGACCATTAGAGATTTCATCAACTCCTCTAGAACCGATACAGGACTCAACCCAGGAACCAGAGAACTATAAGGTTACTGAACCAGATGACGTATCTATCTCTGAACCATCTAAGTGGCGAAGTTCTACTACAGGAAGCTCACTCCGAATGCCAAGTGAAGAATCGTCATCAACTGACAATGCCAGCGTTATCGACCTCGATTCTAGAAATAATAAAAATCTTCACAGAAAATACTCATACGATTCTGAAAGTAGCGACATGCAATTTCGAAGTAGAAGTAGCAGCAGATCATCTTTACTCTTAGATACGCCTACAACTTTAAGCACGCTTAAATATAAGTCATTTTTAAACAATAGCAATGAATGGAATGCAAGAAGAAAAAGTTACAGCTTTGAAGACACGTCGCCGTTAAATGAAACTATTTTACATAATAATGAGACACTAGCTATGGATTCTTCTACAGATAGTGGCATTTGTAAATCTACAGAAATCATGAACGATCATATTGACGACAACATGCATCAAAAATACTTTGGTAAAAGTGTTCAAAAATCTATGAATCATAAAGAGGAATCATTCAGTGACTGGCTTACAAAAAATAGATATGGTTCCCAATTCAGAGGAACTAAATTGAAATCATATCGAGATCATGATATTGTTATTGAAGATCCAAAGGAAACTAAAATTTCATTGCAATCATTTGGTAAAGTATCAATAACCTTACCTGTTACAGTTGAAGTAGATCACGAAAGTGATTTCGAAAAAGAAGAATTTGATAAAAGAGTAAAAAAAGTTGAATTTTGCAAAACTGAAGTACATTTTGCTGCAGAATCTGGTAAAGTTAATATAATCGCAACAGACAATAAACCTCCTCCAACAAACGATTTCCGAAAAAGGCGAAGTGCGTTTGTGCCTTTGCAGGATGTGATAGACAGGCCTATTACATTGTTTGGTGATAAAATAGATTTTCCTACGATTAATGGGGTAGCAACTACACTGAATCATATTAACGGTGATTTTAATGACCCCGATGAGAATACAGCAGCTACAAAAGGTATTCTCAAAAATAAAATTCCGAAACCCAAGCCATATCTTTTAGGAGAGAACATGGAATTTGGGGGTTCTGTTGAATTTTCAAAAACCACCACTAACAAATCTGTACTTACAGCCGTTGCACTGGTAAATCAGCAGATCGAGTCCGACAACCGGTACAAAGATGAATTGAAATCTATATTTTCGAAGGCAGTGGAAAGAAACATTATAAATGATAATGTTATTGGGACAACCAATTCAGGTATGTGAATAAAATGGTTATACATTTTATTACTCTATACTTATTACAAGTGAAACTATTTTTAGTATTACACACACACATACAATCACGCCTATATCCTCAAGGGTGCAGGCAGAGGTGCATTACCCCCCAAACATGTGTTTTGTTTCATATAGTATTTTTTTAAATTAATCACTTTATTTTTATAGGTCCAACAAAAATCGACAGTTTAAAAAGCGAAAGAAGTCGAGTCATGAATATTAAAATTGAAAAGGCAAATGATGACGCGTCTGACAGTTTTAAAAGCAAATGTACTTCCGTTAAGAGCTCGCCCACGCAAATTAAGCCTAAAACGAGACAACTACGTGACAGTGATTTAACATACTTCGGTATTGATAACAATAGGAAGACACAAGAAGATAAGACAAAATCAATAGAAACAAGCATCTTCAATGATAATATTTTCCAATCTGTCAAGTTAATACAGCAAGTTTCGAATAGTGTCAGTAACAGCGCATGTAATAGCGAACCTGAATCCGAAGATTCGCATGAATATCAAAACTTTCCACTAAATTTGAACCGTGCTCCAGTTCCTACTCCAAGGTCACGTTCAAAATATGATTACAAACCTAATGAAATCGCCGCAGTTCGAGCTACCCTTAAACCTATACTTGAAACAAAAGGTGAAGAAATAAGGGACCTAGAGAAAAGAAGTACCCGTCGAACCAAGGTCCGTAGACAAGAAGAAGTAAAATCAAATCGAAGTCTGTCCGAACCACCGAAACGTAATACACTGGAGAGATCAAGGCAGCCAAATGATCAAAGTGCAAGGTATGTTACTAGGGATTTTGGAATATGTTACTTATAATATTAAAAGTATAAAGTTAACTTTGTGTACCTGCTTTATAAAACAGGTAACCAAATATAGATATATTTTGTTTGCAGCTCCTCTAAACTTAAATTTCCAATCGATGATAAAATTATGGAAGATGTTCCTATCTACGCTAACCTAAATAAAGATACTGAAAAATTGGATCCACTAATCGTCTCATACAATAGAAAGTCAACATCAGAGCGGAAAAAAGAAAAGCAAGAAGATAATACTGTGAGACATAGAGAGAAGACAGCAAATGATTATAGCGTTAACGTCAGTTGCAAAAGAAACGAGCAGCAATCAGATTCTCAAACTAATAGCTTTAGAAGAAAAAACTCGTCAAATAGTGATACCTTATCTAGTACACTGAGAAAAGAGACAAAATCAGACCTCAAAAGAGAGACTCAAGCGTCAAGAGGTGAAAGGACTAGTAAATCGCACAACAGTCATGATGTAGGAAAACAGAACACTTTATTGAGTGAAAAGAAACACGCCAACAGTCGTAACAATAAGTACAAAAATGAGCATAACGATAACACTGAACAAAACCGACAATCTTTGCGTAAAACTGTACCCAAAGATAGTTCCAATGAAACTAGACATAATACTCAGGGTGACAGTGTCAGACATTGTGATACAAGAAATGATCGAAAGAGAAATACGTCTAAAGATAAAGTAAATGGTACGTGTGATAATGTAAAAACATATCCTAAACTAAACGTTGATTCTGCACAAAAACATGCTAGTAGACAATTGAAGAGCACAGAAAGAGACCAGGAAGTCACCCCAAAACATCACCACAGGAGCAACAAACATCGAGAATACGTTATTAATTATAATGAGAAGAATGGAACAGTTTCATCAATATGCAAAATAAAATCAGAGGGATCACCTAGTCGAAAGAAAGCAAATAAAGAAATACCGAAGATAAATCAGAAAGACCATAAATTTAGAAGTAAAACAGTAGACAAAATTGCCTTGCGTAAGTAAGTCCTGTGCATGATCTAATGAAATCTTACAGCATTATTATAAAAGTAATGATGGCTTCATTAAAGAATCAACCAACATATTTCAGTGCAGTTCGAAGATCAGCAGAAGGAACCCAACGGACTGATTTACGCAGATAGGAAATGGAAGACTAAAGTGCATGTAAAACGGTCTTGCCAATTTTTGTAGTTATGGCTTAACTTTTGTAATTCGAAAATTGAATTTACGTGAGTTTAATTTATTTTAATTTTTTTAAATTTACCTTTAGTATCTTACATAGATTACGATAACAATGATCTCTCAAACATTTATTTAGGAATCTTCATAATTTCTAACGTCTAATAATAATAGTTAAGAAAAACGCTTAATAAACGATTGAAAAATATGCTCGTTTTATTGACTTAATGATATTTATCAAATTACAAGGTCACAAGGGGATCTCTATCAAGTTTACTAACAATGACTTCTACTTCATTATTGAGGCTCTTCGCCAATTTGGATGAAAAACCTGATAGGAATCCTCTTTCCGAATCTGAATGATTCGTTAAAATAACACTAATTCCCTTTTGCGCTGCGTCTAGTACATCATGGTGAAGCATTTCCCCTGAAATTAAGCAAAAATGATAACTCAATGGTCGTTCAATCGGTATAAAATTATAAGCAACTATCTGTTTATATCATAACATTGAAGTAATTTCGTCCATGAATTACATAATAATAGGTGCCGGTATGCTTAAGTAAAGTTGAACCTGGTTGCTATAGCAGGTTCAACTTTTAATCGCAAAATATCAAGCAATAAATCACATTACATAGTTTTACACAGTTTTACACGTTACATAGTTAAAAGTAGGTTAATGTCATTATTTTTGATACACAGTTGATCATACGTATACCGGAAAAGTGGTTTAGTTCCGCTAAAATGTAATACTTTTTGATTACGATCGCTTAGCCGGAGGTCGTTCTCCTATTTATTTTGTAATGATTATGTAACATTCCAATTTTTTAAATATATCTATATTTTTAAATTACAGTAGGTATATTCAGACCTTTCGGGGCGTTATGACCGAGGTGCTGAAATGACCATGGTGCTGAAATGACCATGGTGCTAAAATGACCAATATCATAATGACCAATTGTACAATCGTCCATGATACCGAAGTGCTAAAATGACCATAGTGCTTAAAGTCGAAAGTGCTAAAATGTAATAATAAAAAATTGTTGTCTTAAAATATTTATTTAGCTCTAATTAAACTTACATCCTACTAATATTATAAACACGAAAGTTTGTGAGTATATGGATGGATGGATGTTTGTTACTCTTTCACGTAAAAACTACTGAATGGATTTTAATGAAACTTTACAATGATATAGCTTATACATCAGAATAACACATAGACTACAATTTATAAAGATATTGTGTGAATTGTTCAAAATAAAAATTACGTATGTCATTTACGAGTATTGATTCTCAAATTGTTATACTTATTGACAAGAAATAATTACAAGTGGCCATAATAAGATTATTGTTTAAAAGATATTTTAATGGAATACATACTAATGAGTTTGTAATGCATATATATATAGCATCACGCCTTTTTCCCCGAAGGGGTAGGCAGAGGTGTGCAAACACACCCACATCTAGCCAGATTTGGTAGGTCCCATGTAATAGGGGTCGAGCCTATTGCCATTTACCGGGCACAAGTTCCAGACTCTGGGATAATTATCTGGGTAAAATTCTAAAGAGAATTATACATTATCCACCAGACCCGGGAATCGAACCCGAGACCTCGAGCGTGGCAGTCCGTAGATAGCACCATTGTGCCACCGAGGTAGTCGTAGTAGTAGTGTAATGCATAGGCCCTCATAATTTTAAATAATGAAGGATTTAGGTATATATATGTGCTATATAAGGCTATGATGGATTATCTTTATCTATATAAAAGCGAACAATTAAGATTTACAAAATCTGTCACTATTATCACGAAAGTACGCAGAAATAATTAATAAGTTTCTTCGAGACTCAGAATTCTTAACTTAATAATAATGGTTTCATTTCAGCACCATGGCACCATGGTCATTTCAGCACCATGGTCATATCAGCACCATGGTCATTTCAGTACCATGGTCATTTCAGCACCATGGTCATTTCAGCACCATGGTCATTTCAGCACCATGGTCATTTCAGCACCATGGTCATTTTAGCACCATGGTCAATTGAGCACCTCGGTCATAACGCCCCGAAAGGTATTCAGATTGATATTGAATAGGGTAGGTGACTGTGAAATCAAATCACCTTCTTTTTATTAAATGTCAAAACGATATGTACGCCTCTTAGAAATTTGTATGAAAAACTCAACAATGACGTCACTATTATGTGGCGTCAAATCCGAAACTATTAAAAATAAATAAAATGAAGATAATAAGATTGAATACAATATACATACTTTGGGATTATTTATGTAGTAAATATAGGTATTTAAATTATTTATTTTAGTTATACATCTACCCTATTGACCATTTTGAAACACCATTCAAATATGTTACCTGTCAAATAAAGATCCGCAGATACTCCTTTTAAAACGGAACTGCCAGAACCCGCGCAAAGTGCGACTGATTTTACATCAGAGGACATTTCTTTTCCTTTGCCTAAAGCAAACCGCACGTACTGTAACTTAGTGAGAACTTTAACTCTGGAGACAGCATCCGATAACGCTATGCCAGATGTTAATTGCAACAACCTGTAACAATATTCAGTTTAAAATATGCAGTTTAAAAATCAAGTATATAATTTTTCTGGATTGCGTCCCAAGTTTTCGGTTCGAAACAATAAAATCTCGAAAGATAAGTAAGTTTAAAAAGAAAATCAAAATCAACGGTGCATCCATTATGAGTTTCATATTCTCATTTTTTGTATATTGCAGGAATTTACCTACCAATAAGATTTTCGCGAAACGGGATCCTTAAGAGTCTTAAGGAATTAATATTCAAGACTGTACCAGTTTAAAACTAAATGTACCTACCAGTTTCCTCGGAATGGATCGAAAAGCATCAAAGGAGTTAAAATCTCTTGAAAAATATATACCTTTAAGATTTCAGTGTAGCGTTTAGAATAATAACGTTGCCTTAATGCTGCACTAAACATGACTTCTAAATTAGTAATCTGTGACTAACCTCACGGAGGGGACTCCTCTCCACTTAATATTACGATCAGTCATTCTGTTTATTATATTGTGCAGATTTTCGTCAAGGTTTATTGACACAAGGTTAGCTGATTAGCGATGCGAGTTATAATAATACAAGACTAACTTCTGTTACTCATCATCCTAACAAGATTCACTAGATACGAATTAACATAAACGAAAACAATGAACATCGACAAGTATAGCGTAGGCGCATATACAGTATGTTCAGTTTTATAATAACATCTGGGAAGGATGTATTTATATTCTTGGGTATACGACATGGAAAAGACGAGAAATAGTGAGAGGAATAGATGCGAAGTGACATTCTGACTACGATTCGCCAAATATTCTTAAATGCCCGAGAACAGCGATAAGCGGTTTTCCTATTCCGTGGACCTACCTTCCAGCTCCAACTTGAGTATCAACTCCAGTCAGTATTGGCTTTGATTCCGCAACAGGAAATGCTGACGCCAACCAGTCATTGACGCCCCCTTGAACGCTGTCCCAACTTGTATGTGGGGAATATAAACTTATGCGTTTCTCTAATAAAAATGATACAATTCGTTCTTTCCAAACACTGCAATCATAAATAAATGCATTAAGGAGTCACTTAATTGACTGAGGGAGCGAAGCGACCGAAGGCTCCGTTTCAACTTGCAGACGGGAGAATTTCTTTCGTCTGTACCTATCTACGGGTTCTGACAGATCATATTTGAGGCCGTATTTATCAACCGATTTGCATGAAACTTTACACACACACTCCTTGCATACAATGAATAACATTTGAATAATATTTTTTGGATTGGATGACAAATGAAAGTGTAATAAAGAAAATTGAAGAAGAAATTTTCTAAACAAAGCCCGGGAGCGGCTTTGTTTACTCTACTCTCTTTGCTTAGTCTACGGTTCACAGAACCACTAGTATTAATAGTGACGTCTGTAAGCCGCGAGAATCCAATTGGCCGATTTCGGAATCTACCAATGTAAGTCTGTAAGTCGCGATTGATAATAATATAATATGAAAACGGCTTGCGGCGGTGTTCCATTCAACTACATTACTTTACTCTATGCATCCAACTTACGATAGTTGATAAGGTTTTTTAAATACGTAGGTAGGTACTTATAACTTCACTACCAACCTTTGAACTACCGACTTCATTGGAGAAAATATTGGTGGATGATACGAGACAATCATTTCACAGCCCTGATTATGTGCTTCAAGCGCTACATCTTCTGTTAGATCATTAGTTAGCAAAATTTTTGTTATATTTCTGAAATAAATTTATACTTCAGTAGATGGTACAACTTATATCAGCAAGTATACTTTATGCACATATTACCTTGAAGTATATGGTTCCACTAATAGACCAGTATTGTCCCATTTTTCTGATAGTTCCTTTGGAGCAAAATCTTCCAAAGCTGATGTAACTTTTTGCAACGCCACACCTTTATCTCCCGAAGACATTTTGTTAACAACACAAGATGTATACAGTCTAGCGAGATTTATCTTCTGAAGGGTACACCTTCCAAATTTGATAATCATTAGATGTCAACTATAAAAATAAAGTCGTAATTAAACTTAGGAGATTATAAAAAAAAATATTGGGATTGTGTAGGGTTCTCCACCAAGATCATAGGCTCTCTCAAACCTTAGTTTTTATTTAAAAGTGTGAAAAAGCATCTGGGGGGGTCCTCAAAGAAAGAGTACCTACATAAATAAGGTATAAAACCGGCGAAGTGCGAGTCGGACTCACGAACAAAGGGTTCCGTACCATTATCTATTTGAAAACTTTGTGGGGTCCTCCAAGGAGGTATAATGGGACCCGAAATAGGCAAAAAATCATGTCTGTTGTATGGAAACCCCCTGAAATGTTTATTTTATTAAATTCAATCGGCCACTTTGGACATAACCCATTATATGTGTCCAGTGACGGCAATAGGCTTGCCCTCTAGTACGTGGCCTTTAAAATACTGGCAAATTGAGGGTGTGTAATGCATTATACACCCACAATTTGCCAGTATTTTGGCAGAGGTGCACCTCTGCCTACCCGTTCGGGGATATAGGCGTGATATTTGTGTGTGTATTTAGTATTTGTTGTTAAAGCGGTAGCTAACATAATTATATGTATAGTCGGTAAAAATTTAAACAATAACTATCACAGTTCATGAGATACAGCCTGCCTGGTGACAGATGGATGGCCAGCAGTCTTAGCAATAGGGTCCCCTTTAACTCTTTGGGTACAGAACCTTAAATGTTTCATCTACATACCATGTGTAATATGTGTATGTAATTTTAGAGAATCAGTACATAACCTTCCTTATTGGCCAAAGTGTGCAGCCCAATAGAAGTGTACCAAGAACATGAAATAAATCCAATACCTTTATCATAAACTAGTTTTCCCGGCGAACTTCGTACCGCATAAATTTTTCTAATGTTCCGCAAAACTTTTTTTCTTCCATAAGAACCTTCTCCTGATAGTAACAATCACAACAAAAAAAGAATAAGCGAAATCAGTTCAGCTGCTCTCAAGATTTGCGCTTAGCAATACATTCAGCAATTAGTTTTTTTAAATGAATGAATTTGATAAAGAAAAAAATACACAACATTTATACTCATTGTATTACTTATATTTACATAACCCAATAAACATAAAATAACCAATAACAACTTTGGATATTTGATCTAAAATATGAAAAACATGTAATTATTTGATCCATTCATAACTAATATGATGTACAATTTAATCTGAAGTAAATTTCCATATTCTTATTTCACCATTGTCACTACAAGATAGTAATTCTTTATTGCCTGTGGGATTCCATGTAACACAGTTAACATCTTGAGCATGTGCATCAAGTTTCATACACACAAGCTCAAAAGTTGGGGCATTAGGATCAGAATCATCTGATTCTTTAAATATCCTTATAATGTCATCTCCACAAGCTGTAGCTAGGAGACCAGTGTGGTGACACCATGTAATATCGTATATGCATCTTGTATGGTACCCTGATAATGTACAAATACATTTCCAGACAGATTCTCTGTCAGCAACTATGACACCTTCTTGATTATCAGGTTTATATTCTTTCCATATTTTAACAGTTCTGTCATCACTGCAAGTGGCAAGTCTTTCTCCGGTTTTGTCAAAAGTGAGGCCCCACACAGTTGACTCGTGTGATTGCAATGTTGCAAAACAACTCCAATCATTGTCAGCGGGATCTTCTTTGTATATTTTGACTGTGTTATCATATGATGCAGAAGCCAAAATATCTGATGTAGGATGCCATGCCACCTATAAAAAAGTTTGTCAAATTGAGTATTACATTATTCAAACATATTTCATATAAACTATGTACATACTTTTTTTACATCCTGATTGTGAGCATTTAGTACAGATTCACATTCATATTCATCATCTCCAGCTATTTCCCAAACCCATACTGACTTGTCACGACCACATGTAGCCAGCAGTTGTCCGGATGGGGACCATGCCACACTCTTAACTTCATTTTCATGTCCTTCTAAAGTAGCATTGCACTCAAATTGACCTGTTAACACAGGACCATTATTATTAAATAGTTTTATTATATCATATAATAATATGTAAATGATTCATATATTTTGTCCAATGTTACACACCACTTTTTTTGTCCCATATAGCAGTAGTAGCATCAAAACTAGCTGAGGCCAAATAGTTTCCACATGGGGACCATGCAAGTTCTCTGATGGTCCTCTGATGAGTATCTACAAGAACAGTTTTTATTGTCCACTCTTTGCCTTCTTTGCTCCATAGCTTAATAGTTTTGTCTTCGCCACAGGATCCAAATATTTTACCCTGGGGATGCCAGGATACATTCCATACAATACCTTTGTGGCCAGTTACTGTTTGTAATAACTCCAACTGCAGCATTTCTTCAAATGAAAATTTATATCACTTAACATTTTGCAACACTATAAAGATAAGCACGTACAATAGCTGTTAAAGGTTGATCTATTTATATTTAAGGCTAGAATCTTAGAATATATTTTGTATGTAAATACAAAGAAGAAATAATCAATAACCAACAGCCGTTTTCGATGCTGTTGAACGAATTTAACCAATACAATTGACTGAATTCTATTTAGTGCTAGAAACCAGGATATTCATTGTTGTTCAATATAATTAGGTAATAGGGCAATGTCATGACTTACTGTAACAAATATTGTCCTCTACAAAAATGTGGAAGTTATAGCTTAAAGTACGATGTTAGGGGATCTGATATTCCAATCCAATTAAACTTTTGAGAACTCCACCATCCGACTATCCGACTCGATCATGTTATTTTTTTATATTGTTGATAGCACTGGTTGACAATGACAGTTGACATCGATTGTATATTGTATTGTCTGTCAAGTTGTGTCCAGCAATTCTACCATGATGTCGTGAACAGTGTGTGCTCATTTTAATTTCACCCAGGCCAAAAGACTACATTAGCCACTCAAGAAGTCTAGACTTTTTTAATGCAAACTGTAACGTCACTGTCACTGTCTCCTCTCACCACGCGCTCTGTCATCTGTCACTGTCACACAGAATCCATATCCATCATGTCATAAACAAAACAGCCCGCCACTAACCAAAGATATAAAATTGCTAACAAAGCTTCTTCTTTTTTGTTGCAGACTATTTCCGCGAGCGGTAACCTAAACTAAAATAAAAAATATATGTTGTACACGTTCTGTCAAGATTTTTCAATTGTTCCGCCTGAGATCTAGTCCACTATAATATTCTCGAATTGGTGCTGATGCGTAGATCCTTAGTTTAAAATGGACAATAGCAACAAAATTGTTCCACCGCATCTCAATGCTGAGATTTACAGGACAGATACTACCGGCACAAGCACACTTTCATATTTGGATTTCGTCCGTATTCATCCAGGTAGGATCATCATCATCCACCGAGCCTTTTCGCATCTCAGTTGTGGTCGGCTTTTCAAACTGAGTTGGGAAAATTGGCTTGGTTCATCCAGGTAGGTCGTACCAGGTAGGTAACTGCACTATAAGTATACCTACAGTATAGCGTTTTACTAAAATAATAATATTATAATCCTCTTCACCTATATGATGTGCACCTGCTGAGAGACAGACATGACTCTGGCCCGAAAAGTGACTTGTACCAACAATAGTCTTGCTTC
This sequence comes from Nudaria mundana, assembly GCA_963556515.1. Classification (NCBI taxonomy): domain Eukaryota; kingdom Metazoa; phylum Arthropoda; class Insecta; order Lepidoptera; family Erebidae; genus Nudaria; species Nudaria mundana. The sequence goes on from OY748292.1 coordinate 14,094,074, forward strand.
CTATTACGTGGGACCGACGAAGAGACAGCTGAGATGTGGGTGTAGTCAATGCCTTGTCTACCCCTTCAAGTATACAAAATATGATTCTGTGAAATCGACTTTCATTTTTATTTCAATATTTTTTTTATTTTTTTTAATAATTTCTTAGGATTATTTTTACTAGATCTAGTCATTTAACTTTATCACTTTCTATTTCTTTACCATTATGAATAAGTTTTATAATTCATGGATGAATTAATAATTCTCAACATAAAATATATTTATCCATATAATTCCCCAAGGAACTCTCCCTATTCTTATACCTTTTATAGTTTTAATTGAAACAATTAGAAATATTATTCAATCAGGAACTTTAGCTGTTTGACTAACTGCCAATATAATTGCTGGCCATCTTTTAATAACATTACTCAGTAGTACTGGACCTAATATAAATTTTTATTTAATTAGAATCTTAATTATAATTCAAATTTTACTATTAATTTTAGAATCTGCTGTAGCAATTATTCAATCTTATGTAATTGCAATTTTAAGACACATCATATAGCAGATTCCACCAAGTGCCGTCAATCAACAGTATAAATAATTATGGTATTTTTTAGAAGTTTGTACAAAATGCTGTTTTGTAAATTTACAGATGGCCGTGTGTTACTGGGATCTTCAGAATTAACTGGTCGTTATTGGAATGGTGGAGCCAGTATATTTAACAAGATTGATGAGGCTCAAGGCTTACAAACAGAAGAAAAGTTAAGCATTTCTCTCGCCACTGGGACTCCAGATGGATGTTTTATAGACTTTTCAAATAAGGTCTTACATTAACAAGCGCTGTTAAGTTAATTTTAAACTCAAGTAATTTGTTTTAAACTATAATCTGTTGCTTTAAGGTGCTACTATGTGAAGATAGTGGAGCAATAAGTATCTGGATGCATGAGGAACAACCAAATGCATGGAATGACTGGATAGAGCAAGTGTCAGTAACAGAACATGATGATATGGCATTAGCAGTGGACTGCCTCAGTCCTGGACAACACTATGTTACAGCAGGAGGTGATGGAAATGCTAAGGTATGTTAAGGCACAGATAAAATACTGTAATAGTACAGATGCCCCATCATAGCAGAGCATCATAACATAGCTTAGATTTTTAAAACTATGCAACGGATTTTGATGCAGTTTTCACCAATGGACAGAGTGGTTCTCGAGAAAGGCTTTTAGTACATAATTTGACAAGCGGGTTAAGCCGTGGGACCTTATAAAGAAATAGGGTTTTTGATTTGATTGAGATCTAATACTAAGCATTCCTTGGATTCACTGTGCGGGGGCTGGATCCATAGTGTGATAAAGCGGAAAAGACATTGCAGGCGACTGAGACTTGCGACTCAATTGTAGGTTTAGGGTGGCCACCTTGCAACTAGTTAAGGCTAACCTTGACAATACAATGTGTTCCCCTTCTCTATCTAGCCCAATTTGGTAAGATCTTAACAGTGCCGCTTTGGATGTTCATCGTAAAATAGAGCTTACTGAAGCTCTTATGTAACCCATATGACTGTAATTTACACACTTCTTATTTCTTTTAATGTATTTCTGTAGGTATGGGATGTAAATGATTTGATCTGCATCCGAAACTATGCTGCGGCTCACAGTTCAATAATTTATGGAGTAGCTGCAAAACCACAATCAACTACAACTTTTGCCACTGGCTCTATGGACCAATGTGTGACATTGTGGGATGAAAATGTTCAGAAATCAATACTTGGTTAGTCTGAAAACATAATATTCTTTTAGTCTTTTAATACAATTTATAGCTCTAATTCTTCTTGTTCAGAAATATTATGTTAAAGGTCCGGTAACCTTTTTCTTGATGCAAATTAAATTGACTTGGCTGTATTTTCTGAAACCTACCTCAGAGAAATAGTTCATAGCCATTAGGCTAACCATTGCATGAGTACAATAGTTGCCAATTGCTTACTGATGGCGTAACGTGCTATGTAACTTCACTATCACTACATATTATAAAACAAAGTCGTTTCAGTCTATATATAGGCTTGATCTTTAAAACTACACAATGGATTTTGATGCGGTTTTCACCAATGGATAAAGTGGTTCTCGAGGAAGGTTTCTGTGTATATAGTTTGTCAAGCGGGCGAAGCCACGGGCGTCCGCTAGTTATAAATAAATAATAATAAATATGTTAGGACAATCAACACAACGCCATCTAGTCTCAAACTAAGCAGAGCTTGTGATATGAGTACTAGATAAACTGATATAAATACTTATATACATTTTTTTTTTGTAAATACATACATCTTATACATAGGAAACATCCAGACTTCGGTACAAACGTATGTGTCATCACACAAAGTTGTCCCGACCGGGAATCGAACCCGAGACTCCGGCGTCGAAAGCGGATACACTACCGACCACGCCACCAAAGCAGTAAATAAAGGTTTATTTATCATTAATGCATGGAACTACTGCTGTGAGTCCCAACAATTAATCAAATATCTCTAAATGTTTTTTTATTTTGAACTTCAAATATTATAACATATTAATTTATTTAAATTTATTTCAGATATATTTTCAAATGACTGCTGCATACGTTGTTTAGCATGGACTGGCGAGCATTGCCTAGTAGCAGGAGATGAGGCGGGTGTACTGCATTGGTTAGATATAAGGAATACTGAAAGTACTATTAAAATAGCTGAATTTCCAGTAGCCATCCATAAAGTAGCCGTACAAACAGAGTAAGTGGACCATGAGTGACTTACACCGTATTCACAAACGACACTATGAGGTGCACGAACACTAAGCACTGTCTAAAAATATTGTTTACAAAGTTAGCCTAGCCTAGCGTCGCAAACTATCAGTCCACTAGGGCCATTCACAACAATGTGGGTTTCTTGAAAAAATACACACCAAGCAAACTATTGTTATTGTGGATATAAAATGCCTGCTTTTCAAAATCAGTTCAATAGATCCAGAGATTACTTCTTACAACCTCACAAACTTAACTCTTTATTGACTGAGCAAGTGAAACGATTGAAACGTCTATATTTCAAACTTTTTTTTTTGTGCTCATCTGCAATCAGTAAAGAACTATAAGCAGGTATGTTGAGTGCAATTTGGCGAGTCTATGGCATCCTCCAGTGAGGACAGCCAATCGAAATCTCGAAACTGGTCAATTTTTATTTCTTCCGTCTGTTCTATATGTGTGTTCTGGGCTAGCAACCTCATTTTTTATCCAATCTTTACAAAATTTGGTACAAGTGTATCTACAGTGCAAGCTTTGCATTTGTGTAAGTGACCACGAAAAGTAGAGTAAAAACTCTTTTTGTAGCTGTGTGTACAACACATATACGTTCACGTACAATGCACTCACACAAATGCAAAGCTCCGCTTATCCCTCGCGAACT